>CM060831.1:56747500-56780000 GCA_030762175.1 Metallyticus violacea
TGTAAAATGTGTATTAACATTAGTATGTACATTATTTGTATTCAACAATTGAAAATGAATGTATTCATTTATGATAATTTAATACAGGTTTTGCGTGTTCTCTTTATGCAAACCTAACGGTACATATCATTCTTTAACTTCTTCTGCAAACAAAATTAATGTCATGTAAGTGTTTGTTTCTCTCACTCTACATTACTTCATAGCATTGGATTTCACTTAACCGATCTGAATAGAACAAAATTCCGCACCGAATTCGTGACGAGTGGCATAAGTTAGCTCCTGAAACGGCGGACATTGGAAATGAATTTGTCACACCTATTTATGTTGTTACGATTTGTTAGAATACAATGTACTGCTTTTTATGTAGCTGGGTATATTTTAAGTTTATACACACACACACACACACACACACACACACACACACACACACACATATATATATATATATATATATATATATATATCCATTCAATTGAAAAATCATGGTGTGTTGAAGGTAAGCATTTGAATGAATATCAGTACATTCGAGGAATAAATCATAAATCGTGGCAACTATTTTTTTCCTCTCGCGAACAAGGGTTAACAAAAAAAATCTAAGATATACGATTGAAAGTATTTACTGCCAAGTGCCACCAAAGGAAGGCTGGATGTAGGTGGCCCTCATAGGGAAAAAGCAAAGTGCAGGCAACCGGACAAGATTAAATTATTATGACATGAGCAATATTTTCACACAACGAATTACACAGGTTGCAAATCAGTGTCTCTCAGGTAATCCTTAGTGTTTAGCAGCCATCGAAGTAGTCTCCAAGTACATAGATGGCTCATTGCCAGCAATGGGAAGGCCTCTTCCTGTTTAATTGGGCCTTGCTTCCGGTAGCTCTGTGTGCCATTCCTACCGCAGAGAAATGTCATTTTCACATATACACGTAACTTTCATTCCTGATCACTGTCGCTTACAACTGAACTTCGGGACGTGCTGAGACACGCTGCTCTGTTCACGTACACCATCTGCTGGTTTCATTGGAAAGTATATTCCATACACTTTCAATGGTATATTTTAGATTTTTCGTATTGTTCCTTTGTTCGCGAGAAAAAAAATAGTTCCCATGACTTATGACTTATCCCTTGTATAAAGAATACGTAAAATATAAATTAAAGAATTTATATTCCCATTTTAAGGAATTGGGATGAAATAACATACAGGTGAGTGAAGACCCAACATGAAAAATACAAGTCATCTCTGTGCCGTTTTTGTGCACATCTCTCGTCGAAAATAAATCAAGACGTTGTTTACTTCAAGGAAAAGTTAATAGATTTGCACGGAAGTTGGCTGTTTCTCCTAAAATGAACGCGTTTCCTTATTTAAGGTAATCAAAACCATAGGCGAAGCGTGTGATTAACATCTAACGAGAAGGTAAACAAAGTGTGAATTATGTTGCTCTAATTTTGCATGCACAAACGCACACAAAAGGATGTATGTTATCTTTCTGTGCATCAAATACTCCCCCACGGAGAGGCCTGTAGGATGTCTTCATGTTTGCCGCTTTGCTTTGTGGCGGAAGGAAACTGTCCATCACTTGCCTTATGCGCAATTCCGAGATCCACTTTCCCAACGTGTTACTGCAACGCGTTCCGTGGCTTGCACAGAGTAAAGTTGCTCAGGGAGAGCTGTATAATGGCAGCGTCAGTAATCTCTTCAATTCATTCCACGTGAGCATCAATGTCCCCTTAGATAGCCGCGCTACAAATAAAATACATTTACTGCTGTTTATTTGCATACCTAGGTATTTACTTATCTAATGATTCATTCATTGCTTAGTTTTGTAAACTGTTAAACACCTCCATAGAATAAGGTGATAATATTTGACATTTACACCACTTGAAATGATGATATTCGTTTGCATAAATTTTTATGGCGAATAATTTAGGGTGAAATGTCCTCTGAGTTGAGAGTATTATACATTATAAAATAGAGTTGCTGCGTTTCCGTTTTTATAGCCGATATTTAATGTCGCTTCTACACCATTGATCTTACTGCGACTTTTTTCTAATAATAATCTGAAGCACGTTGAGTTAAAAAGAAAAGTTGACATTAGCTATATCTAAAGACACATTTTTCTTTAACAAAATTAATGACTGTATTTGTATTTTAAATGCAATAATATGTAGAATAAGTACCGATAAAACATTAAGCAAATCTTTCATAAATAATCATCACAAGAGGGTCTGAGATTGCCCATAAATTCATAAACGTAAGTACATACTCTCGAGTGATATTTATTAGGACTATTTCACGAATAAAATAAGAATTTTGTGAAATATTCATCTAAAACGTGTTTCAGAATTATATTTGTTTGTAAGAGCGCTCTGTAACAACATTCAGGGGAGAAAAAGTTTGCTTTACATGTTTTTAATATAATAAAATTTCATTAAATGTCGATGCACCTTTTGATTGTTTATTTTTCGTTGTGCGTATTTTCTTAGTGCAATGTATTTGTTTTTAAACAGTAACTTGTTCTTTTTTATTGAAACATATGAACATCTTCTTAAATACACAAGATAAGCTGAATCTTTCTGTTATTTCTCTCTATTTTAGACCCCCACGGGTGGCCGAGGTCGTTAAGGCGCAGACTCATGAGCGGGAGGTCTGGGGTTCGAATAGCGCCAGGACCGTTTTCCCTGACTGAGGTTTTTCCAGCTTTTCTTCAATTCTCATAATGGCAAATGACGGGGAGGAACCTAAACTTAATTCTGGAACGGTTTACTTCCTTAAAAAATAATTTTCCAATTTATCATTTCATTTCATTGTCATCAGTGTCCATCGCCTGTGGTACCTCTGTAGTTAAAACGGGCGTTAGACACTATTCATTCATACAATATTCTCTATTTTAGTATGTAAAGATGATATTAAGGACTCAGTTTGTAAACATGGTTACATTTAAAAATGTTTAAAAATGCCCACACAGAGGTTTGTGCAGTAATAGTGATATATTTCATTAAATTAATGTTATTAATTCTAAAAACGTGGTTTCTCTTTCGTAATGTATATAAATTGCGAGGATTTTAATTTTGTTCCCCTAATAACATCCAGTAATGCCTTGTTTCATTTTATTAATTAATAAGGCCATATTTTGTATTTTATATTAATTTTTAAAGTTATTCAACTTGATGAGGAATTCGCGTACTTTACGGAGCTACTGCTTAACGGACTTATTTGGTTTGAGCTTACAGTGCCATTAATTTGTGCTTGAATGCACCTTCGCGAAAATACGATAAATAACATTTCTTAAGAAAAATACTCTCTAAACGCATTTTCTGGGCTGAATAATGATTTGCCTTTTCCCATGCGACTGCCATTCAGGGCATAATGTCAATTGGATCGTTGTTTGCGACGTTTCTCTCATGCGATACGCAGTAATGAAGGAAGCTAACCAGGCACTCAGTAAAATGTGAAGATGAGGGCTATGTTAGCTCAGAAAGGACTGGAGGATTTAGAAACAGTTTAACAATTCATAGCAGACCCGCCCCAGCGCCCCAGCCAACGCGAGATGTTCAAACCCCCCCCCCCCCCCTCTTGCTCCTCATCTTGTATAAATTTCATCTCGTGAAGATGCGCTTCCTCGGCTCCTATATTATGGAAGCTGGGAGCTATAAACAGTAGATAGGAAACTATTGGGGGCGCAATGCAAATTTGATGAAAATCCAGCAGGAGGCACGGTGAAGTGGGGGAGGGGGAGGGAGGATACAACTACTGTAGTTTCACGAGCTCCACTTTGGGAGTGTTATGGGGGAGTCCGTTGAATCCCTGATGAGGAGGAGAATTTAATGTTGGTATGTACGTATACGTGTATATGTGCATTTTACCTCCAGGTGGCGATGTAGTTATACTCATTCGTCTTTCATTTCAGAAAGTATCTGGAAGTTTAATAGATAAACATGAAGGGAAAGAGCTCAGGTTCTCTGGTATAGCTATAGAATTTATTTTGGTTATGCACTAAAAATTGTAATAATCCTATACGTCTCAAAAACGAAATATTAAGACGGAGTTAGAGCATATTTAAAACGTAATTGTTTTTAAGTATTATTTTCAGAAGTTTTGTGTAGACTTATAGCTGGGTAAATCGTGTTCAATTTTATTCAATTAAAATATATTCATTAAGAGAAGAATAAGTATAACAATAAAGTGTTTTAATTTAAGTTAAATTGCTTATTCCCATTACATTCTATATTATTTATGTATAAATGTCTCTCTCTATGGGTTAAGAGGCTGAAAGTTCCATAATTATTACTTTTCAATAGTCCTTTAGTTTGATAAATAATGGCGGTATGAAAATTTCTCCAGGCACAATCCACGTTTGTAAACGACCGCTATTGAACAAATTCTTGATTTTCTAAACGGAACAAAAACTATATTTCTCGCGTAGTAACTGTTTTTATGTAACTGCGGCACATGTAGTAGTAATTTAACTCTATACTGGTAGAAACCAGTCAAGGCCGTACAATACATGTGCAGGTAGCGGTTTACACTTAGTGCTATGTGAAAGCGATTCTTGCAGAGAAGTGGTAAAAGTGATGCGTAAGAAAATGTCCTAGCCATCGTGTTTCAGGTAAAGAATCTGTTTTCGTCTTCTTGTTTAAAAGTTACGAAAGAGAGACAGGATCTTTCAATGATAAGAAACGGTCAGTTCTTACGATAGAAACGTTAGATGAAATACAGGAATTTCTACCCAGATGCCAGCAATGTATTGCTGCGCCCCGGAATTCAAATAACCTCATTGTGTTTCAGTCTTAAAATATGTATATAGAATGAGTTTTAAAGGAAATACGTTATATTTATTTTTTGTTTTATGCAGAAAAAGCATTGTGACAAAACTATGTCATTTACTGCATCTGTAAATTTTTTTTTTAATATTTGCTAAATATAATAGGCTTAATGTGTGATTTGTTTTATTTACGGACGCTCTTAACATCTTAGGCCATCAGCGTCCCATTCAATTCAGGGTCTGAAGCGGCCCATAAATTTTGCTCAGGGGCCTCTTCTTCCAGGTTTGTCGTAAATGTGCGACACGGGACGCACGGCTTTAGTTCCCTTGCTAAGGAAGCCATACTTTTTACGCCCTAAAAAATCCATCGACCCTGGCCGGTATTGAACCCGCGATCTTGGATCTACGAGGCAAGCATGGTTACACTAGGCCATCAGTACCGACTAATGTGCTTAATGAAATGTTTACTGTGGCTTATTGAAAATATGAAGCACAAAATACTAATTTTATCAAAAAATTTAGGAAAATTTCAAAATTCACATTTATAATATTAATATTAAATGTTGAATTTAATAAATGGCTCCAATGTCATATATAACCAGACCAGTAAAGGCGTTCGTAATTACTCTCTACTATTGATTATCATTACTAAATTATGATGCAAGTGTATGAGTGTAATTCTAGACTTCAATTTTTAAAATATTTTCTAAATCATGATAAAGTATTACAATTTGGGTAGTTTTAACCTAAAAAAGCTGGTTTGTTTTCTCTTTGCTTGGGCCTTAAAGCGTTAAATTAAAAGAAGACAAAGAACTAGAACAATAGAACATACAAAAATAAGTTCATTGTATTTGTAAACAGGGCCAGTAATATAGATCTATACAAATGCAATATATGCATTGTTGTTTTAAGAAATGAATTAAGCTTATCTTCATAGTAAGAACAGCGACAGAGAGTAACTTCGATTACTAGTGATGATCAACTTGATGATTTATTTTTTCGTGGTTTTACTCATTCGCAAAGACAAATACCATAATATTTAGCTGGAAATGTTATTTTCATGAAATTTAACAGAATTTACACGTTATTTAACAAAATTAATTGTTTTATTAAATATAATAATATTACAGTAGTAGTAGTAGTAGTAGTAGTAGTAGTAGTAGTAATAGTAGTAGTAATAGTAGTAGTAGTAATAGCAGTAGTAGTAGTAGTAGTAGTAGTAGTTGTAGTAATAGTAGTAATAGAGCAGTAGTAGTAGTAGTAATAGTAGTAGTAGTAGTAGTAGTAGTAGTAGTAGTAGTAGTAGTAGTGGTAGTAGTAGTAGTAGTAATAGAGTAGTAGTAGTAGTAGTAATAGTAGTAGTAGTAGTAGTAGTAGTAGTAGTAGTAGTAATAGTAGTAGTAGTAGTAGTAGTAGTAGTAATAGAGTAGTAGTAGTAGTAGTAATAGTAGTAGTAGTAGTAGTAGTAGTAGTAGTAGTAGTAGTAATAGTAGTAGTAGTAGTAGTAATAGTAGTAGTAGTAGTAGTAGTAGTAGTAGTAGTAATAGTAATAGTAGTAGTAGTAGTAGTAGTAGTAGTAGTAGTAGTAGTAATAGTAGTAGTAGTAGTAGTAGTAGTAGTAGTAGTAGTAGTAATAGTAGTAGTAATAGTAGTAGTAGTAGTAATAGTAGTAGTAGTAGTAGTAGTAATAGTAGTAGTAGTAGTAATAGTAGTAGTAGTAGTAGTAGTAGTAGTAATAGTAATAGTAGTAGTAGTAGTAATAGTAGTAGTAGTAGTAGTAGTAATAGTAGTAGTAATAGTAGTAGTAGTAGTAATAGTAGTAGTAGTAGTAGTAGTAATAGTAGTAGTAATAGTAGTAGTAGTAGTAGTAGTAGTAGTAGTAGTAGTAATAGTAGTAGTAGTAGTAGTAGTAGTAGTAATAGTAGTAGTAATAGTAGTAGTAGTAGTAGTAGTAATAGTAGTAGTAATAGTAGTAGTAGTAGTAATAGTAGTAGTAGTAGTAGTAGTAGTAATAGTAATAGTAGTAGTAGTAGTAATAGTAGTAGTAGTAGTAGTAGTAATAGTAGTAGTAATAGTAGTAGTAGTAGTAGTAGTAGTAGTAGTAGTAATAGTAGTAGTAATAGTAGTAGTAGTAGTAGTAGTAGTAGTAGTAATAGTAGTAGTAGTAGTAGTAATAGTAGTAGTAGTAGTAATAGTAGTAATAGTAGTAGTAATAGTAGTAGTAGTAGTAGTAGTAGTAATAGTAGTAGTAATAGTAGTAGTAGTAGTAGTAGTAGTAGTAGTAATAGTAGTAGTAGTAGTAGTAGTAGTAGTAGTAGTAGTAATAGTAGTAGTAATAGTAGTAGTAGTAGTAGTAGTAGTAGTAGTAGTAGTAGTAATAGTAGTAGTAATAGTAGTAGTAGTAGTAGTAGTAGTAGTAGTAGTAGTAGTAGTAGTAATAGAGTAGTAGTAATAGTAGTAATAGTAGTAGTAGTAATAGTAGTAGTAATAGTAGTAGTAGTAGTAGTAGTAGTAGTAGTAGTAATAGTAGTAGTAATAGTAGTAGTAGTAGTAGTAGTAGTAGTAGTAGTAGTAGTAGTAGTAGTAGTAGTAGTAGTAGTAGTAGTAGTAGTAGTAGTAGTAGTAGTAGTAGTAATAGAGTAGTAGTAGTAGTAGTAGTAATAGAGTAGTAGTAGTAGAATAAGAAGAAATAGTAGTAGTAATAGTACATGAAAGCGAGTACGTTACTAGGCCCATCTGTTCCACAATAAGTGACCTGATTACTATTTCAGGTTTCAACTTACATATATCACAATTAAAATGTGAAGCTAAAGAGAAAGTTATAAATGTACGGATCATATACTCAATTTTACATATGGAATTTTTACCAAAAAATTGAGTTTTAATTTTTCTTTAAAGTACATATTGTAAATTTGTTATTAGTAACAAATAAAGGCCAATAATTTAAACACTAGTAAAAACCTCAAATGTTATGGTACTAACACAAACATACTTACAAATATATTTATGTTTACTTTTCATTTATACATTCACACACACGAGGGTTGCTCAATAAAGAATGGCTACAATTTATTTTACACGCTAAAACTTAAATGTACAACAATTTATTATCTTAATGTTTCATCTAAACGTGATGATAGTTTCCTTGTGAATGATGTGCAAGTTGACACATGTTCAATTGCACCTACGGCAAATTGGAGCTGACACGCAACGAATTATATTCTGCTCTGAAAAGCTGTTTTCGTCTCAACAAATGCTGATTTGAGGCCTATGCAATACAATTTAAGGAGGGAATTTAAGAAGAGTTCAATTTCAAAGGAAAGTGAACTCTGCGCTCCATTTCGTGCCTAAAGAAAGAAAACATTAACACGGCTTTTGTCATTGTGAGAGATGAACGTTGAATAACAAAAAATATCACTTTCAGAAATTCTGAAAATGCCACTGGAGCCACAAAAAGGTTGATAACTTAAAATGTGCATATGAGACGTGTTGGTGCAAGTGGGTTACAAGACTGCTGATTTCCAAACAAAAGGACGCTAGCGTGTGAATTTACAGTTTAAGATGATGTTACAGGAAGATGTGGAGTTTCTTTCAAAGGTAATCACTACTGATGAAACTTAGACTCATGGTTTTGATGAGATGTTTTTGAGAATAAACAGCAAGGAAATCTTCATCACCAACATTAAAAAACGCAAAAGTGATTGCTTCAGTTGGTAAAGTTATGGCCACCTAATTTTTTGATATTTAAGAAACGGTTTACCCGCAGTTTTTGCCTATACACCTAACTGTAACTGAGCAATACTACAGAGAGAATCTAAAAAAAAGACAATATGACATGAAATGGCTACATATCCGTGCACATGCTGGATGCTGTATCAAGGTAATGCATGACCGCGCAACGCAAATATTGTTGCTGAATATTTTCAATGTGAAATGTGTCCCTCCCCCCCTCTCTATGATCCAGAGTTACTACTTTGCGACCTTTTACTTATCTCCAAATTGAAGAATCGCCTTCGTGTGAGGCATTTTCCATAATCAGTAGCAGTGTTTATAAGGTATATACATGTCTGGCTAGAATTGTGCAATAAATTTGTACATACATATCAATGCAACTGTAATGATATTAACAGCGTATAAAATAAATTTTATGTGTATTCCTTTCAAGGCAACGTTATACATTTTAAAATTGTACCAAGTATTTTATAGTGTATAAAGTTTTGTCGTAATGATATAGCTGTTCATTTTCTCACTGTTTTAGGTGTGTAAGTTTTCAGATGGAATGTTTTCAGCATAAAAAATACATGTAGTTATTTGATTTTAGCGTCAATGTGCTTGCTATATATGAAATATTTAGAAATAAATGAACATCAATGTGACTTATGTTGTATTTTCATTCATTCTTATTGTACTTCAAGGTTACCTGTTTTCCGATTTCAGATTAAACTATCCAGGTTATCCTGTATTTTCGTAGCCTCGTGGTGTATAGAGAATATACGGCGATTTTCTCTTCTTTTAATGTTTTTCAAACTAATATCTTCTATGCTTTTTTATATTTTCAAGCAGATTAAAAAGATGATGTCATATTTCATTGTTAAGGTTTTTATCTGGCCTTTGTGGGCGCAAAATTTTTATTTCTGCTGACTCATTTCATTTTGTCTTTTGTTTAGATTTCAGCTTCCTGCGCCATATAAAATAATTGGTATTGTCTATGATTTATAAAATTTAATTTTAGTTTGCGGTGTAGCTTTAACACTTCCTTGTATAAATGAAACGTTGTACCCAAATAATTAAAACTTAAACCCGTTGTGTTATTTTACATTAGGAAATATTATTTTAATCTATAATTTTGTTTCCCCTTGATAGCCAATACTTTAGTAATGTATATTTTTAAGTTAAAAACATGGATTATTTTAATTAGTTCATAAAGTGATTTTTGTAACTTTTCTTCTGAGTCAGTTAATATTACTTGATCGTCAACAACATACTTGCCTCCTAAACCCAAGAATGCGAATTCAAACCAGGCCCGGATCGATGGATTTTTTCCGGAGTAAAAATCCTAAGTATGGCTTCCTTCGGAAGGGAAGTAAAACCGTTGGTCCCGTGTCGTACATTTACGGCACGATAAAGAACCTCAAGCCTGAAAGAAGCAGCCTCTGAGCAAAATTTGTCGGCCGTTTCACGCCCCGAATTTAATGGGACGATGATGACCTAAGATGTTAAAGGGCGTCCACAAATAAAACAAATCAATGATCGTCGGCAAGTCGGTCCTGGTGGTGTAGTGGTAACCATACTTGCCTTCTAAACCCAAGATCACGGGTTCAAACCCGGCCAGGACCGATGGATTTTTTTCGGACGTAAAAATCCTAAGTATGGGTTTCTTCGGAAAGGCAGTAAAGCCGTGGATCCCGTGTCGTACATTTACGGCAAGATAAAAAAACTGAAGCCTGAAAGAAGAGGCTTCTGAGCAAAATTTGTCGGCCGTTTCAAGCCTTGAATAGAATGG
The DNA here is from genome assembly GCA_030762175.1 of Metallyticus violacea. Taxonomy (NCBI): domain Eukaryota; kingdom Metazoa; phylum Arthropoda; class Insecta; order Mantodea; family Metallyticidae; genus Metallyticus; species Metallyticus violacea. The sequence goes on from CM060831.1 coordinate 56,757,767, forward strand.
GAAGCTGTTGACCTGAGATGTTAAAGAGCATCCGTAAGCAAACCAAATCAGCTCTCGCAGAATCGTTACAAACACTACAAAGCAAGTTCCTCTCTGCTTTTAATGGTTTTGTAGCTAGTCAGTACATTTTTGCAACAGACAAAGAGTAACTTCACCTTAGTGCCGCTCCATAAAGTGTTATCTACTTTTAGATTCAATAGCTATGTAACGGATGAATGTATTTCGTAAGTGAACGGTTGAGATGATAAACATATGTGCACAGGGTTAGTGAAAAATATCACCAAAATTTTAAAAATTATTATTTATTGAACATAGACTTGTTCTTGCTTATCTTGCACAGAAACAGGAAGACACTCAGGAAATTATAATTATCTGTCCTGGATCAGTTAACCAGAGAGGATATTTTGTAAATGGATGGTTACAGTTACAGAGAAAGTACTTTGTGTGCTGGAATTCCGTATGAATAAGTTTATAATCACATTTCGTCACTTTCGAGTAGAACGCGGGATGGGCCCACCATCAGATAAATCTATCAGTGCATTGTATGTGCAATTTAAAGATTCTGGTTATCAGTGCGAAAGGAAATCAATCGTGCTATCGTCTACATGTACCATGAGCGATAATGCTATTCGTATTAACGTCGTCCTAAAAATCCACAATGAACATCTTTGAAATAAATAAATAAAAATAAATTAAAAACTCTCGCATTTGCTGTGATTGCAGTTGTGCTGTGATATTAAATTTGATGCTGTTACATTGTATAACTATAGATATCTTTTGTCTAACTCTATATATAGATCAAACTTATTGCATTTTGAATATTCCATTAAAAGGTGTTTTTATTTTTCCTATTATTTCTTTTTTATTTTACAGCCCTTCTGTTTTAATTACAAGATTACATTAGAGTTATAAAGGAAAATATTGCAATAAATAAAAAGTTAAATAGAACCCACACTAAAAAAGAAAAAAATCGTTCTTCTCTGCTAAAAACATTAATAAAAGCATTCAGATATATGTATATGAATATATATTGCCTTTATGTCATACATAGTACAGATGCACTAGACAATAAAAATGAAAAATTTAATAATTTAGTTAAATTATAAAAATATGTCTTAATTAAATATTACCTCAATATTATATTAAAACATTAAAATCTTCCACAGGTACTCCGCCAACAATTCTACTTGTAAGATTAAAAGATTACTTAGAACTTTTAACAATATTATAATTTCTAATGTGTACATTATTTCTTTGCCTCGCTAAATAATTGTACACATTTCTTCTTCTTATTGGCAGGATGAGCCTTAGCCTGCCGCAGCGACCTCTGCCTTCTCTATCTCTGTCTTGCAATTTCATCGATAGAGGGCAGTGTTGCAGGGAGCATGTGGTCAGTATGCCGACACCCTGCCTGTAGCTGTATACTTATATATTTAAGGTAAATAAATCTGAATTATTATTATAAAAATAGTTGCATTGTATATCAATAAGTCAGTTAAAATAAGTATTATATGTTTCTTAAAACAGGGAATTTAAAATAAATATAGAATATGTTCCTTAGTTGTATTTTTACGATATTCTGTCCGTGAAGTGAAGCGCCATCTGCCCTTTTTGTATAAATTTTACATATGGTTGAAAGAAGACTAATATCACGATAATTACTACAATTATCTCTATCTATTTTTCTAAATAATTGTCGTGGAATTGTTTTCATAAAATTAACTAAAATAAAACTATATCCATGTTCTCCTCTCACTTTCATCACACGAGTATACAAATACACGCAAAACAATTAACTGAACGTATAAGTTAATTTGTTACCATAGCATTTATTGTTGTTGAACTGATTTAAACTATTGCCTAGGCCTTGTACATTCTTATGCCTAGAGTGGCTGCAGATTGATTAAATATTAGTTGGTCAGAAAGTTTTTATTATAACTGGTATCTTAACATAACTAATAAACAACAAAAACGATCAAAACATAAGTCATAATTTTTTACGACTTCCATCTATCTCTGTCATCATTCAAATTTGTTGGCTATTGAATTTAGAATACTTTGTGTTTTGGACATCTCTTATGATTATAGAACTACCTTTTTCTAAGAAATGTTGTTTTGGGCCAAAAAAGGCGCAACATCTGGACTGCATGGTGGGTGAAACAGCAATTTTATTCCTTCTAATTCTTGCATTTTGGGGGGGGGGGTCAATTTTGATTAATGCGCAGGAGCATCGCCCTTTTATGTATAGCACGCTTTCTATGTATTAAAGCAGAGTAGCTTAGCTTAAAACTTCGCAAACCCTGTAGTACAACTCAATGTCAACTCCACAATAATTTTAAATGCCTGCTTTCTTTCAGTCTGTCTCTCTTGACCTTTAGCTTTTAGACATACAAAACTTCAAATACTTATTTTTAGGTTTAAATGTTTAGTACGTTTGCCTGCACTCTAAACCTATCTTTGCATGTAATTTTGAGACATAAAACCAAAAATAAAATTTTTACAAAAGTAAGTATTCAACAGCGAATATTTCCATGATTTTGCCGCAAGTGTACATTTTATTTTTTTAAATTACCAAGTCATTATTAAAATCTATGCTAATGTTTATTAAAGAAAATATTTATTAAACCTTTACAAAGTTTTGCAGAAAAAATCTCAAGCTTTATGGGAGGAGATCTTTAGTAATTACTTTGAACTGAAAAAGGGGAAATTTAGTACAGATAATACTAAAAACTTGAATAATATTTGTATAAATCTAAAATCCCTAGGTTTAATCATTCAAAATTTCCAAATTTCACTCGGTGTCTCGTTAAAAATAAAAAGATATGCAATTACTCGGTAATGAGTTATTGTTTCTTGTATTACACAGTCAACATCCTTTGAAAGTTCCTATTCACTGTGTAGAGATCCAAGCAGCCATTATTGTGCCACGTACGTCTCTGATAGTTAACTCAAGTCGAGAGTGCTAATGCCGCGTTGTAACTCACAACAATGTCATTATTGGCGAACAATATCACGGAAGTAGTCCAACCTTGTCAGCATTCGAATTTGATGGCAATACCAATCCTTGCATTTAGAGGTAAAAATCTCTGAACTTGTGTTGTTGACATCTTCAAGATTATCGAGACGTCTTCCCAAAAGAAATGTTGCCATGAACCAGAACAAACGGTTGTCGGAATGCGCAATTTATAGACTGTATGCTGGGTGAGGCAGCAATTCTATTCCTTCTAATTCATGGGTTTTTAATTATGTTGTGAGCAATTTCACAGGGTCAACCGTTTGGGACCATCTCGAAATGGACAACACTTCCAAAATTCTACCAAACACAAAGCATCACCTTTTGCTCAAAAAGACTTTGACGAACCATTGACCGAGGATCATTCCTAAGGTATACCCATTGCTTTCGCTTCTCAGAAGCGCAGAAAAAGAAACATTTTACATCACATGTCACAATGCGTTTCAGTCGTCTATGGGATTTTTAAGAAGCTGTTTATCAGTATGAACTCATCGCTGAGCCTGATCTTTGATAAGTTCGTACTTAAGTTCTTCGACTTTTGCGTCGGTGCAGCTAATCTTGTTTCAGGGACACCAAACCTTCCTGACAATTAGCCAGTAGCACGGAACTTCATTTTCTATAGCTGAAGGTCGTACAGAATTATAGGGCTAGCAACTCCATCATTGAATCGTCTGAACAAGTTCTCATATGATAACACTCTTACTTTCTACCTGATTTATTTCTTCAGATTCTCCAAAAAAAGTTTAAGAAGCACTCAAACTGGCATTTTGTTGTTGTACATTCTTCGTTAAATTAAAAGAATATATAAAGATAAAGATAGCATATTGTGTCCTTTAAGGGCAAAGGTCTCCTAACACCTAGGGGAGTTCATTTTTTCTACGCTAGTTGTTCGTATGCTGTTTAAGACACTCTGTCTGATTTGTTCTTTGGTTGCTCAATTTCTCACTGCACTAGTTGTTTCTCGAGGGATTTCCAGTTTTCTCTTCCTCTTGCTATTCTTGACCAATCTGGACATGCCTTTTCCTTAAAGAGGTCTGTCCATTTTCTTCTGGGTCTGCCTTGTGTCCTTTTTCCTATCCGGAGATCTTGTAGGTCCAACTATTGTCCTGCATTCTTACGACGTGGCCACTCCATTGCCATTTGCTTCTGGTAGCTATTTGTCTGATATTTCTTGACTGAGATAACTGATTTATTAATACTGTAGGTATTTTGTCCTTCAAAGTTATTCCCAGGATCTTGCATTGCATTTTTCTTTGGCATATTTGATTTTTGTTCTATTGTTTTTCTGTTACTGATCACGTTTGACACCCATATAGTAATTGAGGGTATACACAGGTTTCGAGCGTGTGGAATCTGATTTTCTTAGTGTTTGGTCTAACAATATAAACCTAAGGATTCTTTGTATTTCTTTTTCCATGTTATTTTATAAGTAAATCTGTTGTCCTAGGCAATGGCGGTCCGAGCTCAAGGGCAGAAGAACACGTGCCCTCCCTTTAATTATGAAACATAAATACCTTTAAATAATTTCTACATTAATTACCAACTCAAAATGATTATAGTGTTTCATAGACGTAAACCCTGAATGTTTCAGCACCTGTATTGTAGTACACAAGAATAGCGCGCGGTTTAAACGACTTCTGTGAATGCAGACAACTAGGTATGGGTATGTGCGAAGAGAACGAGCGAGGGCACATTTTCTTATGTACAGGCTTAGCAGGGCAGAATGCGTTGGTGTAAAGGGGGTTGTTATGAAGCTGATGGGCAAGGGAACGAGAGGGTATCGCGAAGGATACACAGAACCTGTGGACTTTCCTCACACATCCTTCCTATCGTAGCGCCTGCAAAGAGGAGCTTCCCTAAGAGATCTTGTCGTGAGGTTAACGTTATCACTTCCCAACTGCTGTTCGCTCTTTTGCGCCAATGGCTTATGAGGAATATAAACTACAAGAACCTCTTTCACTATAAAGACAACTCAACTAAAATATCCTTAATAACATTTTAAAAAGAAACAGCATTGTTATAAATAAGAGTAAACATGAATGATTAGTGAGAGGAGGCTTATTAGATCAATACCACAATTTTTGCACTTCTATCTATCACCTTAATTCACTATCAAGATTTTTTTTTGTCTTTGCCTGGCAGTATATTTTTGCACATCGGTGTGAAAAATTCATATTCGTGAATTTAATGCAATTTTATTTATATAAATTATGCCCCACCAACTAAAATGTGCATGGTCCGCTACTGGTCCTAGATTACCATATTCGCTCACATATCTGAGGACTGTTCCACCTATTTGTATCAGGGTTTCAGATCCGTTTGATATTAACTATTAAAAAGAATACATACAATGTAATCTATACCTGTCTTAAACTGTTCTTTAAAATAATACCTTCAGCAAATATAAAATAAAAATCATGAAAATTATTTATAGGAAAATCTTGCTACCAACCTAATGCAGAGCAATGCTATATGAATTATAAACCGTCTGCTGTGCTTTCCAAGCGTGACTCTGATATTAAGTCCAGCTTGTGAAATTCATTTTTGATAGACTTTTGCAGGATGTAGAGCGGTAGTTGCAGCAATATGGCGTGTGAAAGACATAAAGGGAAGGATCCTACTGAATTTGTGATGTGCGAGGAAGGCAAACAGTGATACCTTCTTTCCCAGATCTTTTTTCTCTTATCTCATGCAGTTTCTATGCGGCGCGTTCCACCACCCTCTCTATCTTCCTCGCCTTCTATTCTTGCCACGTTTTCCTTCACGGTCTCTCTGCACAAAGTATGACAAGAGAGAAAGAGAAAGCCGAAAAATCCTCTAGCCCTCTATGTAACTGTCGACCTTAGAGCTACAGAAAAGTGAGAATTTATTCATAGAGTCCCATAATGAGAAACTGTAAAAATGGACATTTACACCGACGGCGGCGAGAGCAGGAGGGTTTTTATGTTTTGATAAGGAGAATAACATGCCATTTTTCAGCAGCAGCCACCGCACAGGGGTGATGGCTCAGCCCCGTACAGTCCACACAAAAAAATCTTCTCTCTCCCCCGACCAAAGGAGCAAGCGTTGCAAACCGGAGGGTGAGACAGTGGCGAGTAATCCAGGCAGGTTCTTCCCTCCACTCCCCTCTCGCAAGTATGGGGGGGACGGTCCATGTCGTTGTCGTCGAATGTGGATGCTGAAGCCTACGGAGATGAAAGTTGAGATCTTATCGCTATGCTGGGGCTAATGCATAAAAGGAACAGATCTGACCGAAAACAGGCACCCCCTCTTGAAACGGTTTCCTATTCCGGGCGCTATATACAGCAGTAAACACACGTGTGTGACCATTGTATGGAGTGGTTATCGCACAAAACCATCTCATGTTATATCCTTTGATGGATGCTGTGTTCAGGACCTCGTCCTCAATTATACGCCCCAATATCCATATAATCTGGTAGCGGTTGTTATGGGGATTATCAAAATGTGACCATCGTCAATTTTCAGCCTGGTAAGCTGTTTTGCGAATAAAAACATGAAGGGTAGATAAGGCTGAACCCCTCTAATGCACATAAATTATAACGTTTTGTCATATCACTGTGTTTGTCGCCAGGATTTTCATTCTCAGTAATGTATGGCATTTAAATGTGAGGGCGTAGTAAACTAAGCGTTTTGCTTGAACAGAGAAAGAGGCGAAAATGCTGCAGCATTAAAAACGAGGAAAGAGTGAAGCAATAACTGGATTAAACATATCTATAATATAAAATGATTCTACACAGTGTCTAATTTACGTTATGAATATGATGCTTACCTGCTAATTGTACATTTGTATTATGAATACTTAAACTTTTCCAGCTATCTAGCAACAGACAAATATCATTTGTCAGTAATGCCAATTATAACTTGAATGCACCTCGTACTGGTTGCACTTTTAATTCTTTTCTTATACCCTCATTTCTCATATTATCTTTTTTGTGTAACCTTTGACAGATCTTAAAAAGCACATTTCTGCTGCTTGAATTTTATTCTCTTCTTCTTCTTCTTCTTCTTCTTCTTCTTCTTCTTCTTCTTCTTCTTCTTCTTCTTTTAAGCTAAGTCTCACTTCCATAAAAATAAGTGGTAAGGCCACGACTGTGTAGAATCCTAATTGGGTGTCTTGATAATTTTAAAACTTAAAAACACATCGTAATTAGTAGTATATTATAAATAATATAGTCTGTCCACAGAATCACTCTGTTATTTATAAACTTTATAATTTTTTAACCATGTAAATTACGAAATTTATGCCGATACCATTAGAAAGAAAAACTTCTTGTTTTAAATGTCGCGAAATGTGTGATTGCCAACAGAAACAACAGGTGTCACCAAAAACATAAAAACTCTTTCTATTGATTACCACTCTTCTGATTATCATTTCTTATATTGTGCTTTGAAAATGTGTAAATTTAAATTCAGTTTGAATTGTGCAGCTATTTAGACCTCACAGGAACATAGCTGGAGTGTAGTGACATTTCAGCGTGCCTGCAGACGACAATTTCAACATTAGACACGTGATAAGATTTTGTGGAGCAGGGATGGCTATGTGATCACAGGAAAGACCGTTCAGGGAAACAATCTGCCAAGGCGATTGCGGACAGTGTGCTGGAGACGTTTCCATGCAGTTTTAAGAAGTTTATGAGTAAAGTTAGCCTGTATTATAACATCTCTAAATCCTACGTACTCCTCAGAGCTTTCACCCTTACAAACTGCAATTAGTGCATACGTTGAAATCTGTTGAATCTCCAAAAAGACTTACTTTCTGTAAAAATTACAATTGAGTTCATCCCAGTACATATCGCGTTGATGCCCTGCATCGTGACACGCACTTTTTCAGTTTTTTGTTTCGAATGTCACTAATTTTATGTAAATATGACTACGACCGTGACACTATGCATGCTTGTAATCATGGTGTGTTTCTTTGAACACTCTGTATATCGTTTTAAATCTCACACTGCAGAAAACCCAAAGTATTTGTTAATGTGATATAAATGTTGTCATCGGGTATTTGTTGCTTTTTTAATTGTTGGAAAATAAGATTTCTATCAACAATTTTCCAGGATCATTTACCAGAAATTCTGTTGTTTCAGAGGTTTCTTTGGGTCAGAATTTACCTGCGATCTTCTTAAATGAAATTAACATAGCCGAATGTAAATCTTGTAACATAAATATTAATGTGAGAGATGATAACTTTGTGCATTACAATGTTTTTTCTAAATATTTTATTTAAATTATAAAAAATATAATTTTAGTAAATTTTAAAAGCAGTGTGGCAAAATTACAGGAAAGTATTTCTACAAAGTTTCTTTAATGCACTTATCTACAATTGTTTTATTTCGCGCTGCAAAACTGTTACTTTAAATTGTAAAATCAGGTAAGCAATAATAATATAGTCGGCCCTGGTGGTGTAGTAGTAACCATACTTGCCTTCTAAACCCAAGATCGCGGGTTCAAACCCGGCCAGGGTCGATGGATTTTTTCGGGCGTAAAAATCCTAAGTATGGCTTACTCCGGAAGGGAAGTAAAGCCGTGGGTAAAGTCGTAAATGTCGTACATTTACGGCACGAAAAAGAACCTCAAGCCTGAAAGAAGAGACCTCTGAGCAAAATTTGTCGGCCGTTTCACGCCCGGAATTGAATGGGACGCTGATGACCTGAGATGTTAAAGAGCGTCCATAAATAAATAAATAAAAAAGAAGGTAAGCAATAGTCACATTATAATATGGTAGTATCAAAATAGTTTTGTATATATAATAAACCATCTTTGTCGTTTAAAATTGTTAATAAGTGCTAAATTATGTCACTAGTTTAAAAATTTCCATAATAGATCAGAAATACGTCATTAAATTGTTTTCATTGTTAAAATGCTGCCATCAATTAAATATTAAGTTACAAAAATATTAAGAATTATTTACATATTACGGAAAAGAACTTCATTGCAGAGTAATTGCAGAATTTATAAAAAAATAAATATTAGCTAGCAAATGAATTGCTAATCTGTTCAGAAATATAGGTGAACACTTAAGTTTCTAAAATATCCTTTATATTTTTTTACTGTTTATCCAGTTAATTAATCTGACCTATTCCTTCTGATAAGTATAATAAAATTTTCTCGGTATCAATGACAATTGAGTCTTTTTAACTTTGGCAAAAATGTTTGCTAAAACAATAATAGCAGACAACAAACTAAGTAATCTCTATCGATACAATGACGTTATAAATATAATAAAAGATGGCATTGGCGTCAGGATTTATAAAATAAATATTAATGATAATAGTTTTATTATATTAATATTCTTTTATAAAACAAGGCATTGAAAAGATAGTGTATGGAACTCTTTTCTAATTTTATTCAATAATTACGTTCGTAAATATTACGAAATTCGCTTTTCTGGTCTCTAAAACATTTACTCGTGCAAAAAAATATAGCAATATGAACTAATATAATATCTAGGTATTTCCATTACTACTATCTAAGCTAGACTTTGTTTTATTGTTCTTAGAAATCTAAATAATGGATTTGTTCGTAGCAATAAATTTACATTTTTAATTTACAATTAAAAAAGTAATTCGCTTCTAAAAGTATACGGAAATTAATTAAAGGGGAAGTGCATTTTTGGGTTCATATGTATTTATACAAATCAGAAATAATGACAAAGTGTCTTTGGCATCAAATATATATTCAGAAATAAATATGTAATTTTCTTTGGACATATCTATTCACAATGCTTAGATATATCAAACAATTCGTGAAGGTCTAGTTTATCACGAGAGGGTCTGAGATTACCGAAAATTTCACGAACGTAGTGAGTGGAAAGCTCAGACCCTCAATTGATATTTATTAGTCACGAGTAAAATAAGATTTTAAATATAATTCCTCTTAATTTGGCTTACAAAAGTGTAATAATTGATATTTGCATTTAATCTTTTCAAGCAATTTTGCGACAGAAGAATGCCGATTGTCAGTAATGCCAATAGAGAGGAGCAAAATACAGGTTTAGGACTATTTCATGAATGCAATAAGAACACATTACGATATATGTTTGAAATTGGCGCACAGAATGTTAATGCTTGTATAAAACGTTGTATGCTTATGAGTATCATTCTATTCAGAAACCGTGAGACTGAAATGGACAAAAGTCGACTATTGCAATTGCTACCGTTCGATTTTCTAATACCACCGAGGAAAAAAAAAAAAAAAAAAAAAAAAGAAGATATCATACAGTGTGTCTATTTTTCTTTGTATTCTGTGGTTTGGATTTTGTAATTGTAAGATCAATTTGCACATTTGACGCATCAGCAAAACTCTTTGAGGACCCGTCCATTTTGCGTTATGATTGTCGATTATCCGTGCTTTGTTGCTATCAATAGCTCCCCACCGCCTTTAGCAAAAGTGTTCAATGATGTCTGTTTAGGAATTATATAATAGATATATGGAGTTGGCTACACTGACCACAATACAAATGAAAGTTTCGTGATAAAACTGATTTGATAATTTTTTCGGTAATTTCACTCCGTAATCTGGCTGTGATTGGCCAAAAGTCAACATTTTGTTTCGTTTCATTTGTTGACTTTAAGATGACGTCATAAGAATGAAATAGTGTCCTTAAAAACCAATATTATTGCCATCATACATTGGGCTTCCATTTCAGAAAGGATGAATTATTAATGTTTCTTAAAAATTAAATACGAATTGGTTTAAATACTGGCAAAGAAAAACATATGGTTGCTACACTAAATTAAACAAATTTTATGTCTTTATTGAAATTAATAGATTAAAGATAAGCAATGTCCCTTCGTTCATTATCAAGCAAGCAAAAAGGGAACTTAATCAATAGTCACTGTTGAATTCATGCAATTTACGAAAGATATGCAAAGTTTTGTTGATGTACCGAAACTGTAGAACAGATAAACAAGTGACAGACTTGCAAAAATTGCAATTGAATATTAATTCAACATATTAAGCCTTGACGTGTGAAACACAGAATAGTGTCCACCAGACTTTAGCTTCAGAAGTGTAATTGGTGAGTTAATGTGGCACTTGTTAGGAATATCTTTAAAGGGCTGAACAGGAAATCTTTCACTGACAGTGAATGTTTATCGGTGTGCTCACTTATAAAGGGCCTTCAAGAAATTTCACACCGATGAGTTATTACAAATCAGACACAAGGACTTTATTTTGTGCTAGAACTTAGGTTTCCCGGAAATATGGCATCAGTAACATTACTATTTTAAAAATATACACCAAATTACTGATTAAAAAAAGAAAGAAGCTTGAAACCGTTCCTTCAGTGTCTATGTGATGTCTTCGAGGTAACCATGCCATTGCATTGATCACCCATTCAGGAAGCCTTCAATGCGCGCGTGTGTATGGCAGGTAATTAGTAATAGTAATAGATGTATCTTTATTGTTATAAAATTCTGTATTCTCATTACAAATATGTTATATGCATGGGTCGTAGACCGTACCTGATTAAGTGTGATCCAAAATTAGAAAGAGAAACAAATAAAGAAATATAAATAACAAATAAATAAATAAATGAATATTAAAATAGGGAGAACGGTATTTACAGATATATGAATGGAAACATAATGCATGATTTATAATCACACTAGTTATTGCGTTCTAACTAGAAAACAAATTGCTTCTAGCTTCGCGACCTTTGGCTAGGATAATGCTATATTCAATAATTAGTGTGGTTCGCAAACAAGTCCTATCATGCCAATGACCTCTAAATGCCTTAAAAAGTATTCGTGGAGCAGAGATTTTCTCAGGTGTTCCCAATGGGAACATTTGACCAGAATATGTACCCATTCCTCATTCTCCAGAAAATGGGAAGATTCTCCTACTAGAGCTATTCGTTATTTTTTGAACTTTCAGTAAAATAAGACGAAGGAAAAGGAAATAATCTACGTCCATATTCCATTTCCTTTGGAATGCGAGACATGTAATAGGAAAGTTCACACGAAATTTAGAAAAACAAAAACGAAGCATTTTTTTCTATTAGCTATTAGACAAATAACTTGTTCGTAAACTCATATTATTAATGTTGCGGGTTGAATAAAGAAATCTCAGCTGTGTATCAAAATTTGATTGACAGCCAGAGTACCATGTGTTTCCCCAAAGCTTGTAATCTATGCTTTCCATCTGCAGGTAGAAATTGCTGTGAAAGAATGGTTTGTTATACACGATAATCGCTTGCCAGAACGGTGTATCCTTTTGACCCCAGAATGTGTAATTTTCCCAAGCGTTCAAAACAATACTAACATATTATATGATGTTGGCAGATAAGGGCTTGCGTGTTACAACACGTCCGTCTGTCTGTCACTTCACCAGCAACGCGTGGTAACATAGACGCGAGCTTTCATTTGCGTGTGTCTTATAAATGTATGAAAGGAAGGCGGAAATTATAGACATGTCTCGGTGGAGTTTCTTCTTGCTTATGGAGAACTGACAAGTGAATGTTAAACTGCTTTGTGAAAGCGGAAAAAATCTCAGGTTATTCATTTGAAGCATCCTTTGCTTGTTTTGGATCCAAACGCAGGTAATACGAACGCACAGATCTTGTACTCTAAAATTATGACGCAATTCAGTACAGCGATGTCTATGTACCACTCAGGAGCGCCGCCACGGGTGGCCCAAGTTGTTAAGGCGCGGTCTCGTAAACGGGAGGTATAGGGTTCGAATCCCACTAGGACCGTCCTCCTTGACTGAGGTTTTTCCAGGTTTTCCTCAGTCCTCATAAATGCCAATGCAGGGGAGGTACCTTAAAATTAGGCCTAAAACGGTTCGTTCCTTAAAAAATCCTTTCCCAATTTATCATTTCATCGCATGTATCATCAGTGTTCACCTCCTATGATGGCCTCGGTAGTAAAAACGGGCATTAAACACCATTAAAAAAAGTTCATAAACTGTTTTACAATGTGCTTTTGGTTTAAACTGCTCATTACTATAGTTCATTTCTTTAATAAATTGAAATTGGTTTATTATTTTTTTATAATAATATTTTATTATAATATCTTCAGATACTGATCTCATGTAGTAAATGAAGATGAAATAATGAACGCTACAAGTCAATTAAAATATTTTGAGACACCAGATGTTTTAGTTTAGATTAATTAGATTCATTTACAAACTGGTCAATATGCATATTGTAGTGTAACACCAAAAAATTTAGCATGTATAACATTTAAGTTACTTAATTTAAAATTATATAATTAGATTTATTATTATTATTATTATTATTATTAAGAACGTGATCTAAACCTGTTGTTATGGAGCCAATGGTACACAAAATATTCTTATGTAAATGTTCATTACATTAATGCCTGAAAACGCATGCATTATAATCGGTAAAGAGCTTTATATGAAATTAAATCTGGTAGATCATTGATTTCTATCACAGATAGAAAAGGATCTGGTGTACTTTTTTTAAAATGTAACCAAACTCCATTATAAAACACTCTGATGACGGTAAAAAACCTTGCCGAAAGCCTTTGAAAAATGGATAAATGTTGTTTTATTACCGTTGTGTTCAAAAGGATCAATAATTAAGGAGTATACATGTTCAATCGCATCTAAAGTTCATCTTTTTGGTATAATTCATATTGAGTATTACTTAATAATTTTGACTTACTAAAATAATTAAATAAAATTTTCATGGGATGTTCAACAAATTTAGATGTGGTAAGTATGACTGAGTAGATATTTTGGTATTGCATTCATATTACTTTTTTAAAATTGGTATTTCCTTAGTAGTTTTAATTCGTGAAGGAAAAAGTTAATTCTAAGAACGTTTTAATGATTTAATTACATTTGAGGAAGTACAGCAATAATATATTTTAATAATCAATTAAATTTAACAAAAATACCTTAGAAACAGAATTTTATAACTTCTTAGCTTGTTTTAACAATTCCAATAATAGAAATTGTTATGCCAACTGTATGTGTAAACTCATATATGTTATATATGTAAAAAGTGATTTTCGACTACACGTAGATAAAATTACATTAATAAATAATTGTACAATATTTATTTTTAATTTAAGATAGGAGTTTAAAATAAAGGGGTGAACCTCCAGCTTTGCCATTGTGTTAGAAAGTTTATATTTTATTAAAATTTGAGATGTTTAGTTTTTTCTTTAACGTGAACTAGAAATTACATGAATATATATTTAAATTTAAAAATAGTTCTAGAATAGTGCTGCATTTGAACAAACAAATATTGCTGCAATGGCTGTTCTGCAGATCTTGATAATTGGCGTGCTTATGATCTGAATGGGAATATGCATAATGTAAATGACTGCATGCTATCTCTGGTAAAATTTATTTCAAAGAAGCAAATATCGATGGTAAATTATAACTGCAACTATTCGTCCAATGTCCCTTTCCAATCCCACCACCATCACCTGTGCCCTAGAGCATTGATTCTGATGACCAACCTGTATCCAGCACTTAGAAGAAATGTCCAAACCACGCCTAGACCTCAACCATACATAATGAATGAATTAAATAAGCTTATCTGTCATTTAGAACCTTCACAGGCTAAAGCAACTCGACTTACAAATGGAACCATCTCGCTGAAAAGGTGAAGATATCTGAGCAGAACACATTAGAAGTCTTTGGAACAAAATTTCCAACCCGTTAATGGCATTTTGTTCTGTAATGATGTGCAAGGCTTAATGGAAGTCATAAAAAAGCCGAAATATACCTAAGCAATGGAGGAACTTTATAGAATGAACATATCAAGTTTGAAAGCTGTATTATTACACTGTGCCTATAGTCCTATGTGCATAAACATATCAACATGCATATGAGAGATCTTTTCAGTTTCATAAATTATGAAGAATTTAAATTACAAATATGTCCTATTTGAAGATATTTCTTATCTTACTTAGTTTACAACAAGGGTATACAAAGTTTTGCTGTTCCTTATGAGACAGACATGTTGAGACCTTCCATTTCAAAAGGAAATCCTGACCTCTTCGACAACATTTGGAAATAGATATGTAGAATATGAGTAGCCATTGAATGAATCAAAGTAAAATATCCCGCTCTTCTTTGCATACAAACTAGGACTGATTACAAAGTTTGTAAAAGCACTGGGTAGTGATAGACCAGCGTTTAAATACTTACTCGCAATAGTTGCTTAAATTCTTTGAGAATTATAGAGCTCCAGACTATAGAAAAATAGTGAAAAATATATTAGGGGGATATTATGGCGCGATGTACAATATGCAATTGAAAATGCACTTTCTGTCCTTCATTTTGACTTTTTCCCGAAAAACTGTGCTGTAATTCCTGACGAAAATGGCGAGTGTTTTTGCCAGACATTTGAAAGATGGTACCAGAGTAAATGAACTACCTCCATTGTAGCTGACTATTGTCAGTGCTGAGGGATGTCCCGAAAATCAACTACAGTAGACAAGAAAAAAACTCAATTTAATATTACCAAGTTTTGGAAAACACTGTAGTTTATTTCTCACTATTATATTGTAAAATAACATTTGTATGCCTTTTCATATTCAGCATGAAAATATACACCAAACTACTGTGATTTCTTTTTCTGTGGCAGAAAAAAGGTAAATTTTACTTCCAGTGCAATTAAATAATTGCAAGTATTATTATGAGGTACACATTTTCCTGTCCTGCTCGGTTAAAAGCATTTATTGCGGCGACGATGTGACAGCTGGAACCTTTACTGGATAGAAGAGAACAGCTTGGCACTTCGCGGAAAGCTTCCTCCAAACAAACCAATTACAGATTAATTCACAGCCGAAGAAAATAAACATCACAGAGACGCACGACAGTTACAAAAGATCAAAAGACACAATTTCGATTCTGCAACATGTCGAGCACAAAGGTAAACGTTCCTTTACTGCTATTTTACTAGCACAGGCTGGCATAGACAAGAGTTAACTGACATCTGTAGACATCTATGTATAAGAGAAAAGTCGTTGTTTATGAAAACTAAGTCTATGATCTGAAAATCGCGACACTCAAATTGAATATTTAAATTGGGGACTTTAAATAATAGTTTTGAAAGCTGATAATACAAGTTAACTAATATAAGAAAACAGATATTTGAAAAAGTTCCTATATTAAGTTAATAAGCAGTTTATATTAAACTTATCTTTTTATGATCATTTTAGTTAGCTCGCTTAGCATTTAGAAATGGAGTACCAAACACTTACTTTCATAAGAAGATCAAGGCTCGTGTTCAAGAAAGTTTGTTATTTCTATTATTAATAATTGTACTATGGTTGTTAAAATAAAAAAGAACAAACTAAGTCTATATGCTTGTGGAATAGAAGTTTCTCTGGGGGAAATATATTGAATATCAGTCAGTACCCAACAAGTATTAATATTTCTTTTGAATCAGCGAGACATATATTTTAGAATTTCATAAAATACAATGACAAAAGCTACTTACTGTACTGATAAACTTTAATTTTCCATCTTAAGTCTTTATACAACATAGTTATAGTGCATAAAAATACGTACAAAGAATAGAAAGGGGTCGAAAAATGGTTCCTCAAGAATAGGAACAAATAGTCTTGGATGATTCATTGCGATGCTAGAGGGATGCAAAATGTTCGGAAGGATTGAAGAAATAACATCTTGCCTTAAAAAGTATATACAGAGCTTTATTTCAGTGAATCATATGCCATAATTAATTCATTGATTTTCTAATTATAGTAAACGTTCATAAAACTGGCATACTGTAATTCCAAATCCCTTACCCCTTCCAAGAAGAAGTGTAAACTTAATGTCAGTGGAAATTTGTGGTTAGGTTGAGGTGTAGCCAGTTTATAACTGCATCATCCCCAATGACTTGGTTTACATTTAACTGGCTATGAATGCACGTCACATCGCAACGTAGGTATGAAGTTGATCCATGTCAATGTCTGTAGTTTGGGCATCTGAGATCATTCTTTCACACTCTATAACTACTTAGTGAAAATTCTCCTTTACATATGAAATCCACGTACGTGTTTTGCTGGGCTCTGTATACAGAATAAACCCGCAATCAAATCAAACAGTTATTTTCATCTTTGCGCATGCTCACTCGCGTACTATGTTTTCTTTCAGCGCCAGAAAATTATGTTTTAAAACAGCAATTGAGAATGTAGCTGCAATAAATTTTCATACTACAAAATAGTATTGTGAGATAATTAGTGTTTAAATGTGCATACTAAATACATTAACTAATAAATCAAAAAGTACTGTATAAAATAAATACTTTTTTTTTTACTTAATACAACAAACATTCTAATCCACGGCTGTACGTTTGAAAGGCGGTTGGTAGATAGGTAGTTAAAGGTGTTTGTTTTACAAACTATATATGTACATTAACTTTTACATTATATCCATCACATGGACCCAGAGACCATACATGGTAATATTTAACACCGGCGGATAATATACCTAAATGCCAATATTATTTATATAAACTATTAACAGGCAAATTACATGGAAATATTTATGTACAACTATTAACTTGCAGATAATTATGTTATATGAAAACACACACACACACACACACACACACACACACACTTTCTATTTCTTTCATATGATATAATTATTTGCATGTTAATAGTTTTATATAAACAATTTTGGCATATAAGTATATTGTCCGCCGGTGTTAAATAGTAGCCTGTAACGTTTCTGGGCTCATGTGATTGATATAATGTAAAAGTTATGTGCATATATAGTTTGTAAAACAAACACCGTTATCTATCTACCACACATGCTAACCAGCACCTATTAGAGTTATAAACTTGGCTAAACTCTGTAGCCAGCTTCTAAAGATAGTTAATAAAAGCAATGGACATGCTTCTAGAAAACCTAATTTTTTATAAAAAATTAACATTTATAACTATTTTAGATAAACACAGGTATATATAATAATTTACTTTTTGAAGGGCTCAATGTATTTCACACAATGTAAATATCATAAGTATTGAAAATATGATTTTTTCAAAAAAATAGGAAACATGATAAACATTTTAAATAGTTCATATGTTTTCCAAGCAAAATAATATTTACTGTTAGTCATTTTAAACATCTATCTAGTTTGCTGTTCAAAATAACTGAAAAAAAACATTGTAGAGTTTCTTCACAGTAAAATCAGAATTTTAAAAATACAGCCTGAGAATATGATTTGAGTGGTAAGAAATGCTTTTGAGATCTGTCAATACCACGTCACAAATTACATCTTTAGGTTTACTGGGACGAGATTTGTGGGTCTACGACCCATGCATGAAACATATTTGTAATGCGTATATAGAATTTTATAACAATAAAGATACATCTACTAATACTAATTTTTGCTAAATGCGACTGTAGCATGTATTTATTACTCTGTCTACAAAGCATTAGTTTGAGTATTACTAAAGATGAAATGATGGAATAATTTAATTATAATAATAGAATCTTTCACATTGCTTCTTTCAGCCATTCTGGTAATTAAAGAAGTAACTATTTCTTATATAATGGAGTCTTTCATATAAGAAAACAAAAGTTGTAGCTTATTTTGATATAATAATAAAACATGTTGATAAAATATTTAAGACCTTTGCATGGCACTAAGCGGTTTTACTAAATAAACATGCACAAACACTAAACCCTGAGATCAAAAACCTAATCTGACAGTGCTATTATAGCAGTATGAGAACACGTTCACTTGCCATAACAAGACAATCGCTTTCCGTTCAGAACAGATGTTAATCCTTCATTTACATAACCCCCATGTTCACGCTCGCATGAATCAACACAGAACAAGATCCATCGCCACTCCCAGCATACAGCTAGACACAGTCTCGCATTTTGCCTGTAACCCTTCCAGGCCTTTTAAAATATCCAACTAAACTAGCGTGTATTTTTAGGCATAACAATCAAGAACATATCAGTAAATAGCAAGTGTTTTGTTCAGCTACAGTAGCAGAAATCACCATAGTTATCATTAGCGGTTGATATTAATTAAAGAGCATTTAGCAAAATATCATGAAAGAGCGGAATTATTGAAAAATAAATTCATATTAGCTCACTAAAAACAAAAACAGAGAGTCAAAACATGTCTTAAAGAGACCCTTGAGTTAGGATTCCTTTGGAAAATCCAAAGACACTTTTATTTTATACGCAAAACGTAATGGTATTCCAGGCTAATTCAATGTCTGCGCGTAGCGGCCTTGCCAAACTAAGTGGGTGTGCGCGGAAGGGAACTGTGCACATCAGAGCAAGCCTGAAAGACCATTTCTTGAGTTTTTGAGAAGTCGGAATGACATAAATTTATATATATATATATATATATATATATAAAACCAGATTAGGAATATATAACCTAATCTGCTTATACAACAATTGCCGTTTAAGAGAAACTACTTGTTCTAACTTTTGTGACATTTTGAGCAAAACGAATACAGGCACACACTAACATACGGTTATGCAGGATTATTTCGTTTACCTATGCATCTTGAAAGTTATTACTTCGGACGTTCACCCTCTTTTCTTAGCTCGTTTTAGAGAATTCCGAAGGAATGTGGCTATTGCAGTTGTGCCCGTGAATATATATCTGTTTGAGTGTGTTCGTTAACGCTCTAGCAGTCACAATATTGTTTTTTCTCAACGAATCTCGGCATATAAACATCAAACAACAAACTGTTCGTCGAGTTCGTTAACCAGCAAAATTGGGCATCGGGGTTGGGCACTAACCTAAAAAGAAAATTAAAAAAAAAAAAAAAAAAAAAAAAGTTCCAGCGGCCGGAAATTTTAGTTTTTCTCAATGAAAATCGGTAAATTTCTTTAAAATAATTTGATAAAAGTAGTTTCCGAAAATCAGAGAAATCAGATTATTAGGAGTGGGGGTATACCTGATAAACGAATTGTGGTTAAAGAGAAACTTAAAAATGGCTCTAGCGGCCGCAATTTTTTTAAAGTAGACTCAGTATACTGCATTGAAATACAATAAAAATAATAGTTCCTGAAAATCAGGGAAATTGGGCCATTAGTAGTGGATGTTTACCTGAAACTCAAAATTTAAAAATCGCTCAACGGCACCAATGTTTGTTTCTTCAGAACAAAGTTCTGTATATAACATTTAAATAAAATAAGACAAATAATTAGGGAAATTGGGCCATTAGGAGTAGGGGTATACTTGAAAATCGGAATTTAAAAAGCACTCTTGCATTTAATTTTCTCTGTATAGATTTAAAATAAAAAGACAAATTAATTCAGAAAATAAATTGTATTTATAACGATAAATATGTTTTATATTTAACAAAAGCATCGTCGTGAAAATAGCAAATGTAAAATATTAATCTAAAATGTGTGTAAGAATTATACTTTCATGTAAGAACGTTATGAATTGACCTTCAGAAAACGTTTTCGTTACATGTTTTTACTACAATAACATTTAAATTAAATTTCAAAGTCAATGAAAATCTACGCAACATTCGATTGTTTTTATTTGTTCTGTACATTGTTATTGTTTATAAATAGTAACATTTTTTGTTTTGTTGAAACATCTGAAAATCTTCTTAAATACACAATGTAACTCGATAGCCATATATTTTATTTAATTAATAATATATCATTAATTTTTGTGGTTTAATCTCAATAATAATAATAATAATAATAATAAAAATAATAATAATAATAAATAATAATTCTAAATATACTGTTTCTCATTTATGATACTTATAGATTGCAAGAATTCTAATTTTGTTCCACTAATACCAAACAATAATGTAATAATTTATTTCATTTCATTAATTAATAAGGCCATTATCTGGATTTTATATTCTTTTTTACAGTTACTCTGCTAGGTGAGGAACTCGCTTAGTTTACGCAGCTGATGGACTTTTTTTTTAGTTTATTGCTGAATAGCGAGAATTCAGTGTGAACAATGGCGGATATATCACTATCTACGCATCATATATATCAGAAACGTGTATAGATAGACATATTCAGAATTTTCAACGATTTGTGTATGATTGATTACAACAGCATTTTATAAAATAGAAATGCAGCCTTCTCAATTATGATAGGTAAGGCATGTGTATCAGAACTGACAATACAGCAGGATGGAGATTGCATAAGAATATCATGCTACACCACTAAGTTTTGCATCTTTTGTAGTTACTGTCAAAGCCTATTTTACTATGGTAGCTCCCATATTTGATACGAATAGCAACAAAACACAGTTTCTATAAAGTCAGAAATTAATTTCATCTCTCTGTACGCGGGTGTAGTAAAAATTGTTTTCCAACTTTCATTCTTCTGCACATATAAATACATGTATTTGACAAAACGAGTTTCCATGTATCAAATAACAGTATGTAGACATCGTACAAGCGTGAGGTTTGCCATTAGGGCGTTTTATTGTGTTATTGATTCTTAAATGTGTTGCGATGTTCGCTTATCTTAGTCATTTTAGTAACTACACCTGTATAAAGCAATACGTTTTTAAAAACACAATATGAACAAGATTGGAGAATTGGGCTTTGAACGGAAACGATTTGGAATTCAACCGCTTTTGTAAACAATATGGAATTGATGTGTCGTTACAATAGCCAAAATGAATAACTAATTTGTTGCTTCATCCGCTCTTAAGTCATGTTTGACTCTGCCATACTTTTATTCCCTTCCAAAGAGTAAAATATTCCTTTTTGATAAGTGAAACGATTGCTATGTTGCAAACTATGACGTTTCTTCTTAGTACTTCTCTTCGTAAATAATTCAATTTATCAAGACATTTAATTATCAAAGAGGAAGTAATGTGATCATTTTGCTAGCATCTAAATGGCAGTATAAGCCTACAAAGGTCCATCGAAAAGTCGCTCCGCCGAGATTTTACTACAAAAGCCAATTAGGCTGGCAGCACTAAGTAACTCACGCCGAGCGTGCAGTTACTTTACCACTAAAGTAAGCACATACTTAAAAGTCCAAACCTTAGCAACGGTGGGCGGATTAGCTGTTAAAAACCGGTTGCAGAGGAGAGCGGTAATGTCAGAAATGTAGCAGTACCAACCTTCTCCTGTGCGGTGCAGAGGGACTTATCGATGACCAGTTAGTTCTCGTATGGAACAGGAGTTTACCCATTTTAAACGAGATGAGACTGGATGAAGTTGATTAAGACAAGCAATGAAGGAAATGATGAAGCCAGTAGAGGAAAGAAAAAGTTAAGTAAATAAATAAAATCAT
>CM060831.1:56785000-56812500 GCA_030762175.1 Metallyticus violacea
CAGTTTAATTCAGTTAATATAGAAATATATTAATATCATGAATTAGAAGATAAAGAAACCATCTGTTGTCTATCGATTAGCATCGCTGGGTTCGACCCCAGTATCTGATTAAAAATATTCCAAGTTAGGAGATCTAGAACGGGGTTCATTCCTATTAATAATGAGAAATTGGTAGCTACCTGATGAAGAACGCCGCGTGGCTGAGAGCTGTGAGCTATGCTAATCATGCCACTCTACAATACTGCACTCTATCGACGATGTCGCAAGATGGAGGCAGAGAACGCAGCTGTCGTGTGGAATTATTTTTTGTTAGATTTTAAAGAAGACGGTTTGGCAACTATATCCATTTACCAACAAACTAGGTGCTAAACTGGAGTGCAAGAAAGAGGCTATGCATTAGTCCTTCTATGCAGAGGCAGTTACCAACAGAGTATGGAAAGTAGCACATTGCCACAAAATAATGCGATACGCGTCAGTAAGAAAATTAAGATCATTTTTACGTCCTACAAAAGATGAATTTCTCCCTCTCCTTAATCCGGGAGTAGGTCACATGTGACTGTGGTGGATGGTATGTAGGCCAGAGAGGAAGGTCAATACCACCCCGGCGAAACACATGTGGTATTTAAAGCACGCCCAGCCCCCAAAATTGGCGCTAGCAGAGCACGTTCAAAATACAGGATATCGTATTTACTTTGACAAAATAGAAGTATAGAGAAAGCATAGAGACATTTAAGTAAAATGGTTCGATTGACAGCAATAGAGGATACGCTTAAATGCTCAATGAACGTAACGTAATTTGCAGACCATTGACCACCGATATGGATTGCCGAGGTCGTTAAGGCGCGGACTCATGAACGGGAGGTCTGGGGTTCGAATCCCTTCAGGGCCGTCCTCCCTGACAGGTTTTTTCTAGGTTTTCCTCAGTCCTCATAAATGGCAAATGCTGGGGAGGTACCCTAAACTTAGGCCTGGAACGTTTCCTTCCTTAAAAAACCTTTTCCCAATATATAGTTTCATCTCCTGCATCATCAGTGTTCATTGCCTGTAATTCCTCTGCAGTAAAAACGCGTATTAAACACCATTAAAAAAAGCTTCTATCCAAAATCCACTGGCATTACTTTCACCCGGTCGCCACACATCCCCCAATAGTTTCCCCAACTCCCTAAACCAACCCTGGTACTCCAGAAATTCTTTTATCAATAGTTATTATCTAATTCGAGACATCTGTGCCAATACTTCAAGATTCTCTCCACAGTTACACCTTTACTTCCTACTCTTCTAGTTCTGCCAAAGTTGCCCACCTTCTCTGCGAACTTTTTGGTAGCCCCATATTCCCCATAAAACATTCTATGTTAACACATCAACCTTAGTCCACCCCTTTGACACTCCCCAAATTTTTACTAACCATTTCTTTCTAACCATTTTATTCGCAATGTGGGAGCTTTATAAAACTTATTCTGACACAGAGTAACTACTTTTGGTATTAACTGACGAACACACGCAACCACTCCGTGACAGTACCCAGAGGAAGCTCTCAATATGAAGAGCGAAACGTTGGCGGCTCTCATCGGAAGAACAAGCATGGACGATGACCATGGAATTCCGCGCATTCACAAAGAGAATGCTACTTTATGATTAGTTAATAATTTGTCCGGTTCAAATGATAAGTGCACAATATATAACAAATAACCAGTTATAAGTATTTGATTGTTCGAACATTCAATAGTTTATGAAAAACTATAATGCGAAAAAATAGAACACTTTATTTTAAAGTTTACATTTTACCTATAGTGAAAAGATTGCTACCAAAATGAAATGTAAATGAGAATATTTTGATATATTATGATAGAAAGCAGAGATTTGCGTACAATTGCCTTGCATGTGTGCTAAATCGGGCATAATGCTATGAATTTCACTCAAAATTTTGTGACGGAACATTGTTTCAAAGTTTGTACTGCAGATTTGAGAAATTAAAAAACATCCTGATGATGATCAGCTGATGGAATGAAACAGGTGCTATTCGTCAAAGTTCTCAAGAAACGGCTAAGGAGCTGAGACTTGCAACTTGGTCCTTAGGAGAATCTTAAGAAATGAAAATATTTAATAAACGGATTACACGAGGATTAAGACTTTGTCACTATGAAAACTGTAATTGGAAAACAGAAATTATCCGTTTCTGAATCGGCTTGTTGCATATGATAAAAGGCGGATTCACCACTAAAGCGATCGGTCCACAAAGGCTGATCGTAATGAAGCACAAGGTCATGATGGCTGAAGTGATTTGCTAGTTTTATAATTCCCGGTGAAATTTTTACTTTGGAGAAAACTACAAAATTCATGAAAATCTGCCAGAAAAAGAAACGGCATTAGTCCATAGAAAACGATGAATTCAGTTTCATAATATGTTCGCCTACAAATTTCGTAAAGTAAACTAGAGAAGTGACTAAATGAACTAAGCAAAAGGCTTTATCTGTATACATCAAACTAACTTGAACGGTTTCCTGAAGGATCAGATCTGTAATAACCGAAAAGTAGCTGAGAGTTCATCTACAGAAATTAATTTGTTGTTCTGTAAAGCCGTAATCTACAGTTTACTGCTAGACAAAAATAATGGTTACTTTTGTGTGAGAAAAATTAATTATTACTTAACCCAAATTGCTTACTTGTTCATTCATCTATCCTAGTTTTATCTACATCAGCATTAATAGGAAAACGTCGACTTTCTACAGTAAAAATAACCATCCACATACGCTTTTGGAGATTCCCAAAATTCATTTTTAAAGAGGGCGATATACACCTCTTTTTCTGTATTCAGCATTAGTAATCTTGCAATCACTAACATCCCAACCAATGTTTCGGTTTTCTCAATTTCGAAATGTGACGAAAAACCCGCGATATTCAGCAGGGAGGTGTACAAATTGATGAAAGTAAAATTTTTATAAGTGATCCATTTTGAAGAAATTTAGTAATTGTTTATGACAGGAAAGCAGAGTTAAGCCTAGAAAAATTGCTGTGACCATATTCAGTTTTGCAGAAATGAAGAAAAGTCTATAGAGATTTTGAATATGGCTCTCAATTTTTGCAGCACCAGATCACATAGCAGGTTGATATTTTCCCTAATACAATCACAGTGAACCACGAAAATTATT
Source organism: Metallyticus violacea (assembly GCA_030762175.1). Classification (NCBI taxonomy): domain Eukaryota; kingdom Metazoa; phylum Arthropoda; class Insecta; order Mantodea; family Metallyticidae; genus Metallyticus; species Metallyticus violacea. Next base: position 56,788,150 of record CM060831.1, read on the forward strand.
ACATACAACTTTAGTTTTGGGAAATGTTAAAAAAAAAAAAAAAAAAAAAAATGAAGATGCATGCAACACTTTGGTAAGACGAAGGGTATAAACATTTTCAGGTTGCAGAATATGGTAACTGTAATCCATCCATCATAAAGTATATAATATTACTTGCTAAAACTTATCTTCATTTTATTAAAGTATCAGGAAATATGTTCTGCACAGAGGTACACGGAGTAATGTTAACATGTTTGGAATTCTGGAACTCAAATATAATACATATCTCAATCCCATAATCTTTCTAAATTAGAGGAACCTCCGATCCCTTTACTTTCCATCAACAACCCGTCACTAATATCCAGCAGCCTTTATCCTATGCTGCAATTAAGTTCAGGTAGATAGGTGGATGTTCTATAACCCACTAAGACTTGTCAAAATTTAACCTACCATTTGCACCCTCTTCAATAAAGGGTTTTAAATGTTTTGTTAGCGTAATACGTGATGTACACATGGTACATAGTTTCATTGTTGTTACTTCAGGTTCCCGCTTATGAGAGATATGTAAGAGATGACACGCGACCAACAATATGCTGTTTTGGAATGCTGCTTTCGTCTCAACAATACATCGGCTGAGGTCTATGAAATGTTTTGGACATATATGTAGAGAACGTTTTTACCTATAGCACAACTCGAAATTGATTTAAATGTTTAAAAATGAAAAGCAATACATTTCATCTCTTTATGAGAAAATATTAATATCCATTATTGTCATTGTGAGAGAGAATAGTCGAAAAATAATGAAAACACTTTCAGAAAAGTTAAACAATTTACACTGGTTTAAGATTATAATTGATTTCCGAATAAAAGGATTTTCGTATGCAGTTGAAGATGAAGTTACAGGAAGATGCGCAGTTTCCTTCAAAGGTAATCACTACTGATGAAACTTGGTAAATCATTTCGACCGTAAGATCAAACAGCAAACAGTTTCTGCATGAAAATCATCCCGTCATTAACACAATAAATAAAATAATGGAAAATTGGTTGCTTCTGCTGGAAAGCTATGCTCATCTTAATTTGATACATCCAAGAGTTGTTTACCTGCACGCACAACTGTAACGAAAATACTACAGAAATATTTCCGTGCAGCAAGTTGGATGTTGTACCTCGATAATGCACGTCCACACATTGCAAATGATGCTGCTGAATATTTCACAAAAATCAATATTAATTACGTCCCTTACCTTTCCTATTGTGCTGATTAAGCCACATATGATTTTTTCCGTTTCCACAAATTGAAGAAACGCTTCTTGGAAGGCATTTTCCATCATCAGAAGCAGTGGAGAAGGCTGCGGACCTGAAGGGCAAAAAAATGTTTTCAGCATGTCTTTGAAGACTGTCAGAAACGCAGGAACAGTTGCATTGCATCCAACGGACACTATTTGAAAAATATTGTCAAAATTATGAGAGTGAGTAAAGGTATATTATAAAACACGATGAACATTCTTTATTGAACAGCCTCGTATATGTTTGCAATATATTTTGAATTTTCTTATCCAGGTACTATCAGTAACGGTTTTTCTTGTTTTATTTGGATGATATATGCCGAATTTTGATTTGAAGAAATTTTTCAAAAATCTTTTTATCGGTACAACCATAATAGCTATTTGCTAGCAGGAAGAGAGTAGGTGAGAAGCGGGGGTGCAAGGACTGAGGAAGGAGATGTGGTAGGAAACTTGTCTTGAAGTTTGATTTGATCGGAAGTATTTGGACATTGAACATTGGCCGAGACGGGAGAGGATACTTCGACACTTCAGTCTCGCACATGCCTACGTCCGATGGGGAATCCCCGGGAGGAAGGGGTTAGATGAGGAGCAGCCATGATCTCCAAGTTAGGGACCTTAATATATTTCCAGATAGAATACCCGACCCTGGCAAAGTTCCTCTTCCTGAGTTGTGCTCTGGCAGAAACTTTCAGCAGTTATCGCCTGAGCCAGGTTAAATGCTTTTTCATCGCTAGTTCTCTAATTAAAATGTTGTACAACCATTCCTTTGAAATCTTTAACATAGATTTTCGAAATCATTTCTTCTGTAGTACACTTCTTGTACTTCCAGAGCGGAGTTCATCCTATGTATTCTTTCAGCAGTATTTGAGCTTAGCCACTAATTTGTATTACATTCGCTTACGATGGAACACTTTCCCCAGTAAAAATTCCTTCCTTTCAAAAACTTCTGCGCCCTTCAAGTCTTTTAAATAAAATAAAAATTTTATTTCAGAGCGATGTTAAATATTATAAAGTTTTAAACATAAAGAAATGTGTTCCCTTTTAAAATAAATTATTAAAAGATGATTGTTATACTCTCAGTGCTCCCAGCTCAAAGCTCCAAGTTTCCAACTCAGAAAGAAAAAAAAGTTACCTATCACTGCCCCTGTGCAAAGTTTTACTAATTATCATTCCGTCCATGTATAGTGGAAGGAAGCGTTCCAGGTCTAAGTTCAAGATATCTCCCCAACATTTGCATTGATGAGGACTGAGAGCAACCTGGGACAACCTAAGATTGGTGAGATTGGAACCGAAACACTCCAGTTTATGAGTTCGTACCTGAGTGGGCACGCTGAACCTGAAAATATTATCCTTGCTGATATTATTATTATCATCTTTCAATCTGAGAGTGCAATAATGTACCACCGTTCTGCTAACTCCCTTTGTGAAAAATGTTTGTACGAAACAGAAAGAATGTACTAATACTTTAAATCAGTCTACGAGAATCGTTTGAAATTTTGATAAAAAAAAAAGCAAGTCAATTTTTTTAAACAAAAATATTATTTGTAAAAATAGTCTGCCTGGAAGGTAAAACTTTTGTTCTAAGGAATTTTCTTTGTTTAATTTGGTCGAAAAGATAAGATTTTTGTAAAATTTTCCAAAATGGTCATAGATGTCGTCGATGATATTTTAGAGCACTAGTTTTGTGCGTCAAATCTTGACCGCTTTTCACCATTCAAGTTTACTAAAAATGCTCCATAGACACTATTCCAATTCAGTACACTTGCACTACCGCATTCCTTTCTGCTTGCATTCAGGTACGTAATTGTGGATTCAGTTTTTCGTCTATGATCACCAACAAAACTATAAAAACTATTTTATTGCATTTGTCTTTGCTTTGAAGTCAACAGCCGCAGCTCAGTACTTTTATATACAAATGGTGAATTCACTCAATTAAAATACCGATTGTTTCAGCTATGAAACCTGAATTTTCTCAATTTCACGCGTTCTCATTTGGGAATTCGAAACACACTTCATCTTCGGTGCATGTACTGCTCGTTTAAAAGCATTCCTATCATTCAAATCGACTTCGCTCTAAGTGGTCGATAATAAAGTAGTAATTCCTGCAGGAAATAAGTTTTTTTCTTCATTTTATGACAAATATGATAGTGATTGATACAGAAACCCCCAACGTAAACTAGAATCGCAACTGGCTATAATTGTGTCATAGGTCATTATATGAATGATGCTTGAAGCCAGTTTTCAAAAAACTTTGCACCATTTTATAGAAAATGTTCACACCTTTTCATAAACAAATTTAAATCATCGTAATTTTGCACAGCCATGTAAACATTTAAATTGGCAATTAGATCCAAGAATGTGATATTTTCAAAGCTTAGGAATTGAGCGACAGGGAAAATGCAGATGGGCTCATATGATCCTGTTATCCTTCATAATGTTTCATATTCAAAACAATTAGAATTATAAAATAAAAGAATAAACATTTCAGTATTGGTATGTTAAATTAGTCTTATAAATTAGTCTTATAAACTAGCTATATACAGAACATTAAATAGTGAATTAGAGATTATCACATAATGTTATTGCTAATAGAACAAAACCGTATATAAGTATAAGATCGTGTAGCAATAACATGTTTTCTTTATGTCAGATGATGCAGAAAAAAAGACAGCTCAACTTATGAAGTTTTTGGCTGTTTGATTTTGCTAAAGCATTTAATGAAAATAATGGAAAACGCAAATACTCTAATCATTTAGTGAAATGCTCAAAGGTTTATATGGTGCACATCTTTTATACTCAAAATACCAATTTATTTTGGGGAAAATATTTTATTTAGTCGAGTTAAATAAAAATGTACTTACTCTTTTTAACGTTTATATTGATCTTATTATCAGAAATGGAAAGAAAACGTACCAATAGGGGTCCTAATAATTAATATATATTAATCAACTTTTAGAAGCAGATGATGTTGTATCAATGAAAAATTAATAAAATGAATTATAAAAGCAGATTTGTCTCCTAGATTTAATTGGAAAAGAATATAATCTGAAGATTTCTATAAATAAAAGAAAAATAAGGCTGTCCAATGAAAATAGTAGTTGAAAATAAAAATTTAAGATTTGTAGAATTCAAACTATGGAGGCATCAAATTATCTGATGATCGACGCGGCGGCTTGGAGTACTGCATCGGCCAATAAGCCATCGTCCAACCTAATCAGCCATATGAGCTGGGGTGGGTGGGCAGAATTAACTGAGATACCACGTTGGTCTTGAGTCTAATGATAATTGGTCAGTGTAGTTTGAACATGTCTAATCCTATAATAAAATCTGCTAAGGCCTACTCTCTATTCCAGAGCATGTTTGCTATCGCCATACCGAGTTCGTTGTAGAAAGTTGAAGGTGATTAGGTTCCATGTTGTAATGCGATTTATCCACTTACTTTCGACGACTAAGGGACACTTTTTGTGATAGATACATATAATTTCTAAAAGAGCCTTAATGACTTATTTCATAAGAGATGCCAGAAATTAGTAAGAAATTAAGGCGGATAGTAACAACATTTCCTTGCGTGATATGAATGTTGTGTAACTTGACTGGCATTGAGCGATTGCTTAACAAAAGATCTAAGGTTCACCACCACGCTGTGGTGGAATTTCTGGAATTTCTCTATATACTCCTACCAACATCTGGGAACTTCAGTATGGCGATCCAAAAGTGTAATTTGGGAGTACCACGCCACCAACCACTCTTGGACAGTTATCTGAATGTTCTACTTATTGCCGAATGTGTAACAAGCCCCTTCATGGTGTCAATAAGGTATAATCAGATAGAGTGAGATTCGGTGAAATATGGAGGGTGTGTGGCATAACATCCATAATGTGGCTGTTGACATTGTTCCTTGAGGAAGCCACTTCAGTATACCTGAATTGTCCCAAAAACGGTGATCATCTGCTTGTCCTCAGACAGAGCAGCATGAAATATTTTGGGCCGAGGACACCCTAGACTTTTCCATTTCATAGATTGAACTTCGTTCTCTGGTGTGTTGTAGTGAGTCAGCAGCTTTTGTAAAATATCCAGATATTCACTATGCATGTACAGTAGCCGACGGCAGACTTCAACACTTTTGCATTTCTGTGTCTGTGTCAGGTACTGTGGAACCCAATGTGAACTTACTTTTTCATATTCAAATGGTCGTGAATAATGGTGTGCAGGGTTGCGCGGCCGAGGCCAGTCTGACATTCCAGTTCAGTAAGGGGGTCAACCATTCAGACACAACCTCATCCTGGTGACGAAGGACCAGATTCCTATAGACTCAGTCTTAAACTAACTTCTGTGCAGGAGATTTTTGACCACATAGCGCAGTCAAACATACATGAATATGTGCAGTGAAAGAAGGCGTCAAGCCATCCACAGAAACATGCAGTCCTCACGTCTTTCTCTACTTGGCAACAAACGAACACTGTCCTTTCGTAAAACATGGCTATTGTAAATAATTTCCGAACGCCCCTCGTGTTTTCAGAAAACGCTAAAATAAAGTAACACAATCAAAATTGAAAGGAATATCTCGAGCAAATAAATGAAAACAAAAATCACAAAAATGGGGATAAAGTTTATTGATGCTTTAAGGATTCTAGAAAATGTCGATACAAGATTTTCATGGTGATAGGACAGCGTATGTTTTCTAATGCCACATTAAGAAATAAACTTGAGCTTGTTACAAAATGATGACTTATTGCAGTATAAATATATTTCAGTAACAGGGTATATTTTGTTTCTGAAATGTATAAACTTCCCTCAAGGAATAAAGAAAGGTGGAGGGGGAGGGGGCTGTAAGGGAAGCGAGTTGAACTTACCAAACACATCAAGGATATTAGCCGAGAGGAGAACAAATTGCATGGACTATAAAATAAGGTTGAGAATAGAAACCCACCCCATGCGGCACCCCCCTCCGTCCGGGGAAAACGACAAGGCGTGATTTGCATGAAGGGTAGGCGTAAAAATACTGGAGGGTGGAAGATGGCACATGCGAGTTCTAGAATAAAAAAAAAATAGCGTCAATATGCCCCTGGCATACAGACCGCTTTGCACGCCGAGGACTGGTCCGTACGGTAAAACAATAAAAAAAAAAGAATAAATAAAAAAAACCTGGGAGAAGGGATGAAGCAAAATGGGGAGAGGAAAGAAAAGAGAGAGTATGAGAAATAACAAACCTGTTTAAATTAAAATGGGTGTAGACTAAATATTTTCTATCCGCTTTTCTTTTTTTTTTTTTTAAATCTCTCGTCGATATCGGTTTGGAAAAGGGAGGCATCGTTCCCCATCCCCTAACTGTGCGACACCATTACTGAGAAGGAACGATAATACGGCCTTTATTGTTACTTGGGAAGGCCTAGCGTGGCGCGGCGTGGAAAATGTTGCTATAAGCCCATGTGCATCTTAAATGTAAGCACACGACGGTCATAAAACGACTGGGACACATACATTGGGGCAACTCGAGTTTATTTTATTTTTCTAGGCGGTTAGAGACTGTGTATGTAAGGAAGAGTATAAAAAAAACGTAATATCCACCCGAAAAAGGGCAACGCTCGTGACAAGAATTCAAACGATATTTGATGGGTTGAATTCTAATCTTATATCTCTCCGAGCTGGCTAAGTTCCGATGTATTGCTTCAAGGAAAAGGCTGCCGAAAGGATCATTGCACGAACGTCAATACTTTAAGTTGCTCTTTTTTATCCATTTTCTTCAGCACCCTCTCTGCTTTTTCTTCTCTCTCAATTTTAATTAAGACTGTTAACAAATTACGCGCACTTTGTATTCAACTTCTGGCGCTAGCTGAGTCAGGATTAAGGCAATGAGACCCGAAAGCTCAGAGAACGTTCGTATACCAAAATGTAACGCTTTCTAAACACTACCATTAATCCATTAGTCCAGATCTAGTAGCGATACTTTTATTAATATGTCATAGAGTTAATTTTTATTCCATTAATTATTCAGCACATGGTCAAATTTAACTGGGATCTCACGTCTCTTTATGTTTGCCAAGCCTGCGTGTGTTTTGCCTTGTTTCAAAAGAATTAAGCAAGCTTTTGTGTTTTTATTACTATTATGACGTACTGAAAATATAAAGCATAATTCAGTTAAACTCATTTATTATATCATTAATGATCATTTTTAAATATACCTCTGTGGATTTGTATACATTTGCATTATTTCTATACTAAATGAATCGTTCTTTTGAACTGCATATCCCCAGATATCATTGCTAATAATATTGCACTAGTATTATTTCCCCCATCTTTAATTGATGAATTTTCGTACATATGTTAAGCAATTAGTCGCTCTATTTGGATTACATTTTATGTGAATTAAAATGTTTTTACACCTCATTTAAGAAATGTAATAGCGCCACAGGTGGTTAAGGTCGTTAAGGCGCGGACTCGTGAGCGGGAGGTCGTTCAAATCCCACCAGGACCATCCTATCTGACTGAGGTTTTTTCCAGCTTTTCCTCAGTCCTCATAAATGGCAAATGTCGGGGAGGTACCCTAAACTTAGGTTTGGAAAACGCTACTTTCCTTAAAAAAAAACAACTTTCCCAATTTATCATTTCATCTCATGTATCATCAGTGCCCACCGCCTGTGGTGCCTCTATAGCAAAAACAGGCGCTAAACACCAATTAAAAAAATGTAAAAAATACTGTGCATTTTTTAAACATATAAGGTATATGAAGGGTACAAAGAAAAACAATCAAAGTTTACTTTTTATTTATTTTTACAGGTATTATATGTATAGAAATTATTTTTTCTATAATAATTCTTAATGTAGTTTTAACAGACTCTTCCTTTGAAAAAAGTTTCATGTGTTAATTAACAATAAAAAGTGAAAGTACATATACTTGTAGTTAAAAACAACCTAAGTCCAGTAACTGTATTCTGGAATGTACCAAATTAAGCGAGATATTTGCTAAGGAAAGTAAAACATTAATGAAACATTATGTAAAATAATCATTCAATCAAAAGTATTCGTTGTCTATAACCTTTAAAAATAGAGCTGAATATTTTCGGAAAAGAATCTGTTCAGGCATTTAAGTCTTCATATATTGTCATGGAAAGTAGTAAACTTGAATAGGAAGGTGCAGGCTACTCATCAGTCTGTGTACGGCACATTTAGTCAACAATAACATGGGACTCCCGGGAGTCATTGTACGTTGTTCGACTGGGTATAGTTCTTGAAGAGGTTTGTCAGCTAGGTACAATTTCTTGAATTTCTCTTGTCTTCATTGAACATGTTTTTCTGCATTCTTTATTAAGAAATGAGGACCAAGATTTAAAAATAGCTTGGGAACACACAATGATATTGAAAGGAGGTGGTTTCACACGGCAGCTTCCGATATGCTCATTCAAATTATGAAGATTCATAAAAGGTTTGTAACAAATTGGAATTTCAATACTTCCTTCCCTCTGTATGCGTACATAAGAATGGTCCCTGAGGTTACAGTCTTCTTCTGGTTTCCATGTCTTCTTCGTTTCATTGATAAAAACGATATTACAGAACACAAGTTGCACGCTGTTATGGGTTTATCACCAAGTAAATGTAATTCACGAATTACTAAATCGTGTTCCTATTCTACAACTTTCACGAAACAGATCTGATGCGTTTTCGCATCACTAAGCGTATCATTATAGATCTTTACTTTGTCTATTCTGATGAAATATGATGTTTTCATCACTTGATTCCATGTCGAAATTCCACACACAACAGTAACACAGTCTTGCCTGAACAACAATGCAGATGTAAAATATATGCCATAACAATACATGGGTAGGTTAATAATAAAACAAAGCAGACCAACATTAATTCAGATCTTTCTGAAATAATTCAAAATTACAACATTTAATGTGCGTGGACTCTGATTGCTTTTCCATTTTACAGAGAACTCTGGTTGTTATTTTTTTTTTCCCTGGACACTATTCCTTCTAAGTTGATTTTTATGGACTACATGTTGTTTTTACTACATACCTACAATCCATTGGCACCAAAATCTCAGTTTCAGAAAAAGTGGGCTTTGATTGTTTTTTTTTTTTTTTTCCTGTACCCTTCAGGCATATATATTTGAACCGAAGCCCTTTATCAAAGCAGGCACAAGTAGAGAGCTGGGAAATTAAAACTGTAAAAATATTCTGGGCTGTTTTTCCGTTCCTCATGGTTTAATAGCTTTCACCAACTTCTGCGGTTGGCATCATCAATAGGCGATGAATAACAACTGACTCTAATGATGCCAACCGCAGTAGTTGGCGAAAGCTATGTTGGCTTATTATAACATAGATCAATGCAAAACAGCCTGGAATATTTTAACTATATTAATTATAACTTCGACCGTGAAAGTCTAAGATGCGTAATAGTTGAGAAATTATTAAAGAGGGCGACAACTAATACCAACTTGACTGTACAAAACAGGAGAATGGACAAGTTGGAAAACTTTGGAAAACCAAATATTTGTGCCAATATTTTCAATTCGCAATTAATATACCTACTGAAGTGCTCAATGAATGACAGGTTGCCAGTCTATGCTTGAAAATTTAGTGAAAAAATATTTAGAGCTATTTTATTTTGTAAAGTATGTGAAATTAAAGTAAAAAATTAGAACGTGTTTTACTAAACTTTAAAAAAATTAAATATATACTTTTCCCATTTATTTAAATTATTTAAATAGGATCCCAAGAACGTACTCAATGATAACAAGAGAAGGATTTCGTTCATACATGTCAAGATGCACGTTATCATGCATTGTAACAATCCGGTTGCTGATTAAACAATAAAACCAAGAGGGAATATTTTTTACTGAAAAAACCTATTTTAAATAGTAATTGTGTGGATTTATTAAAGATATTTCATTAATTTGAAAAATTTATCTTATGCTGGGTAGTTCCAATTTAAGAGTATGCTGTGCAACTTGTTACCAATTCTTTATAATATTCTATTCGACACCATCCCACTGATACCTGGACCAGAGTTGAAATAGAAAATATAGGGAAAATTGTCCGGGAAAAGGTAACTCAAACACGGAAGAAAGCAAATACAAAACTTGGTAAACGTAGTTAACGTGCAAAATAGCCTTAAAACTGACTCATTCACAATAATGCACTCAGCAACATAATTTAAAGTTTAAAATTTAACTTAAATTTAAAAATGTAAAACATACTATTGATTATCTAGCTAAACATTTTACAAAACTTTATTTAAAGCATTTTAAAAGAGCTTTCGTGTTAGCCTGTTTTGATAACTGTTTGAAAAGTTTATGGCACACACAAGTCATATTACAACGAAACAAACCCGAAACATTGAACTTTTACAATACCATGAACAAAATAACTTATATACTTTCATAATGCCATGGTTACTGGGTCGGGCTAAGGAAGAAAGCTCCGGTCGTACCAATTTTGAACAAAGGCTACAATGCGTGTCACACCAATGATTCCCAAGCACTCTCTGCCAGCAGTGAACAGAAGGAGAAGCGACCACGCTACGATAACGATTACATTACAATATTTCTCGAAAATGCCTTGCCTGTCCAACCAACAGGTAAAAGGTAGGCATAAATATGCGCAAAAATAGCTAAACTCTTTTTGAGCGAATTTCGTTTTTAAAACAGATGTTTCAAACAAATAAAACGAGATACTTAGTCTTTTATTTGATGCAATTTAAAACCTTAAAATAAAAAGATCTAGTAGTAAAGAATGTGTACTTTTAAAAGAAACATTTTTTAAATCATTTGCCATATTTGTTATGCTTTTAGCTCATGAAAACATCGTATAGGTATTGGGATTGCCTAAAGCTACATCAAAGGAGTTGCCTTAGTTAAGTGAAGAGAAGGGAGGAAGGGCATGGTGTGGAGAGAATTTTAAAATATTGATATAGGATTGTGAAGCAGACCACAATGCTTTAAAAGAGTGTATGAAATATCATATGGAAAAAACAAGAGATAACTGTTGAATGGGAAAATGTTGCAAGAAATTGGGGATGGGAAAATTTTGGGAGTTTGGAGATAAAAGTGGACAAGGGTTTTGGAAGGAAGTGGACAAACAATTGAAGATATAGAGAGGCAAGAAATTTGACATAGTTTTAGAGATAAGAGTTCTTTAAAGTTATATAGAATAATTAAAAAGGGTGGGAAGAGAGAAATATGTAGAATGTTCTGATTTTTTTAGCCTGGATGCAAGTAGGACCATTGTTTTTAAGGGGTCTCAGAGGAGAAATTGGGGAAGGGTGTGTGTTGAGAGCCTGGAGGAATATTTCATTGTTTAATAGAGTGTGAAAGGGTAAAGAGATGGAGAGACAATGTAAGGGAAGCAAAATGGGATAAATAACAGAAAGTATAGCGCGAAAAATATTGACTGGTATGGGGACAAGGACAAATAAAATGATAGGAGAATATTCAGGAAAAGCAAGGGAGAAGTGGATAAGAATAGTTAAGAAGGATGAAAGAATTGATGTATGATTAAAAAAAAAGTGCGAATAAAGGAAATACAAGAAGTGGGAGGTATCATTATGCAGATAACCTGCAGGTTGTGTGCAATAAGGCCTCATTAGATGGATATTAGATTTATTAATAGTATAAGCAGTGCATTGTAATTATAATAAAGGATACTCTGTGGAAATTGCAGTTGTACTTGTAAATATGAGAATAAAGTGGTCTTGGTGGTGTAGTGGTAACCATACTAGCCTTCTAAACCCACGATCGCAGGTTCAAACCCGGTCAGGATCGATGGATTTTTTCGGGCCTAAAAATCCTGAGTATGGCTTCCTTCGGAAGGGAAGTAAAGTCGTGGGTCCCGTGTCGTACATTTACAGCACGAGAAAGAACCTCAAGCCTGAAAGAAGAGGCCTCTAAGCAAAATTTATCGACTGTTTCAAACCCTGCACTGAATGGGAAGTTGATGATTTGAGATGTTAAAGAGCGTCTATAAATAAGCAAATGTAAAACTTAAGATGATGTAAATATGTGTGTAAAGAAATTAGTAATTAATGAATTCGTTCATTCAATAATGTCATTGAAATCTTCCGCTAGTCGTTATTGTTCTTTAATCATAACTGAGATAAGAAACAATTGTAACGCAAGGAATTACAGCACAAGGTAAAACTAGAAACACACGCTCTTCTCTGTAAGTTGTGTTGAAGAGCAAAGGACTGATTCCTTTTTGCATTAAGTGTAGATGCTAACCCTTTACACCGAGAAATGGCTTTAGAGTTCTCCCCTTATTCGATCATCTCCCCCCCCCCCTTCAATTCACTCCAATTCCAGCATTCAGCATAGTTGCTCGCCTAACTTTGTCCTTGCGGGAGCAATTAATTATAAAAATATGCTGCTAACGCCCGAGGCAGGCAGGGTTGCCGTATGTTTGTGGAGAGTTAGGGAACAACCTCCCTCCCACCGCACTCTCGGACTTTGAGCCCTTAAGCGCTGTTGTCAAAACTCGTCGTACTTGAGGTGTGCTGAGCTATGCGAACGTAATCTGAGGTCTTGGCAAAAGCTATTACACAACTTTAATGAGGCCAGCGCTAATCCTCAACAAGAAGCCGCAGCAACCACCCACTTGCTAAGGCACACACAACGCTCACTTGATACAGGTTGCTACAGCGATCCTTCTGCTTCTGTTCACACATGCACAACTATTTCCTGAGAAGAACAAATTTAGAGTACCGGATCTTGCAGAAGTAAGCTAATACTTCAAAAGGTGCGATACGTCAATATGTAAGGCGCTATCAGAATTTCACGTAAAGATAATGCAGTACTAGAACTCTTCAACTTTTTAAAGCCAAATGTACATAATGAACAAAAAATCCATTACACCACATAACTTAATGTGAATATTACAAGAAAATTGACCTGAGCATATAAAGTTTACAGGAACAGTTTAGTAATTTTAAAAGGTCCGTCATGCAGGAGCTGCATAAACTAAGCGAATTCTTCACCAAGTTAAATAAGTTTTAATACAAATGAATATAAAATTCATGTTAAACCTTATTAATTAATGAAATGAAATAAAGAATAACATTACTGTGTGGTATTAGGGGTGCAAAATTAGAATTCATGCAACCTATAAGTATCACAAAAGAAATACCACAAGTTTATTATTATTATTATTATTATTATTATTATTATTATTATTATTATTATTATTGAGATTAAATCACAAAAATTAATGGTATACAATTAATTAAACGAAATATGACTACTGATAGACAAAACTATACTATGTGGGTATTTTTAAACATTTTTAAATGTAGCTATATTTACGAACTGACCCCTTCGTATGTCCTTTATATTTACTGAAATAGAGAGAAATAATAGAGAGTTTCGATTTACATGGTTTTGTTAAATATAAAACGTGTGCATAGTTATAAATACAGTTTATACACTGAATTGATTTGTCCTTTTATTTTAAAACAATATAAAGATAAATAAATGCAAGAACGCTTTTTAAATTTCGATTTTCAAATATACCCCTACTCCTAAAGATCCATTTTCCATAATTTTTGGAAACTATTTTTCTTATTTTATTTAAATGTTATATTTGGAATTTTGTTGTGAAGAAACAAATATTGTACCGATAGAGCGATTTTTAAATTTTGAGTTTCAGGTAAACCCCCCTCCTAACATTTCAATTTCACTGATCTTAATAAAATATATTTTGCTTGTTTTATTTTAATGACATATACCGAATTTCCTTTAAAACAAATCTAAATTGCGGCCGCTAGAGCGATTTTTACATTTCGCTTACCCTTTACTTATTTTTCAGATATACTTCTAATGACCCGATTACCACTATTTTCGAAAATAATTTTATCAATTAATTGTAAATAAATCTACAGAATTACGTTGAGATAAAACAAAAATTGGGGCCTCTAGAGCGATTTTTCAATTTTTTAAAAAAGGTTCGCTTTCCCCCACACCCAATGGTCCAATTTTGCTGGTTAATGAACTCGACGAGTCAATTGTTATTGTTATGCCGAGTTTAATTGAGAAAAATGAAAATTACGACCACTAGGGCGTTAAAACGCGCGCGCGCACACACACACACACACACACACACACACACACATATGTCACTTGTCTTCCTGCCACAGAAGGACTCCACGAGTCCGAAATAATAGCTATCTCAAATGTGACTTTTTCTTTGTGTTTTATACTTTTCTACTATTATAATTACTGTTATTTGTTTCATTGTTAATAGTGTTACTTTATTTTTCTTTTATATTATACACACACACACACACACACACACACAAACACACATATATATAATCGATTATATATATATATATATATATATATATAATTTTCTGTCTTTTTTGATGTCTAGTAGGTACGATCGATGAAGATTTGGAACGATGATTCAAAGCGAATTCTATAATATAATCCAAATAGTTTACATTCCTTTGGAATTCGCTAAAACACAGTGCATATTCTACATTATCTATACTTAATAGATTAAGTAACGGCAAGTTTAACGTGTATCGTAACGTCGAAAGTTTAAGGAGGTAAAGAATGAATGTTTGGGAAATGGGTTCGGACTTTAAAACGCTTAAAGCTACCTGGCATTAAACTATCCAGGAAAAACTATGAACAAACCTTACGCAGACAACTGATCTTACGGGATATTCGAACCTAGGATATCCGGATTTGCTGGTAGAAACGCTGACCACAAGACCAAGGATAATGTTGCTTTTGCATTATACAGGGAATTCATTTCTAAACTTGCCAGTCTGAACATAGTATATACAGTAGGAACAGCTTGCTTTAGCTCTTAAAATTCGCTACGAATTCGGTTTACTTCCTAACGAATACATTTGATGTCTCTTTCATTGACGTAGTTATTATACTAAAAGTTGTTAAACGTGGAACTTACTCATTTATTATTTAAAATTTAACTAATAAAATACACATTTTTACTTTTAAAAATAGACGCGAACTTTCAGTTCTTATCACTGAAGTAAAAAATAATTAAGTAGAACAACACATTAATTAAGTTGGGCAAATCGTGTTTTAGTACAGTTTTTCAGTTGTTGTTGTTTTTAGTAGTTTCTGAATGACAATGAAACATTTTATGCTTTACTATTTAATATTACTACTATATTTTTTTCTTCTAAAAATTTATGTTTAGCTGAGAAAGTATAACAACCTGGATACAAGATAGGTTAGCTTAACAATCTGGCTAGTATTGCTTAGTTTCACAATTATTAGGTTGATGCATAATTGTTTTGTTCTTCATTACAACACTGCCCTGCTAGGACATTGTTAACTGTTTACCTCTTTTGCGATATTTGTGAACTAAAGAAGAAAGGATGCCAAGTGGAAAAAAACAAACATTTCCGAATAAACTTCTTTTTGAGTTTAGTAGAGGAGCAAAGGCAGCTGAGACGACTCGAAATATTTGTACCGTTTACAAGGAGAGTGCCATTGGAGAAAGCACGGCAAGAAAATGGTTCTGTAGTTTCAAAGAGGATCACTTTGACGTGAGCGATTCACCACGCTCAGGAAGACATCGACTTTTGCTGAAGACCTTCTGAACTCTTTAATCCATTAGTATCCCCGTCAGTCAACCGGGAAATAGTCAATGTAATGAATTGTGGCCGTAATGCGGCAGGTTAAAATACTCAGTGTATCACACCTTTAAGCAAAAGTAAAAAAGGAGTTAGGTTCAACATTAAAGTATCTTCCCCTTCGTTTATACTTGGTCATAGACGATGAGCTGTCAGGGGGTCCCAAAACTGCAACAACCGACGAGATTGTGACAAAAATTTACCTTGATGCTCTCATTGATCGCCAATTCAAAGTACGCGAGTTGGCTGACATTGCAAAGACCTCTTTTTGTCCCTTTCCACTACATTTTACACTACATGTTCTGGGTATGAGAAAGTTTTCCGCTCGATGAGTGCCGCGTTTGTTAACAATGGACAAAAAACGCAAACGAATAAACATTCGCAAGAGTGTATAGTAATCACTACATGCCAGAGACGAAGGAGCAGCCAAGCAGTTGGTGGCAACAGGTGAAAGTGCGCCAAAGAAAGCAAAAACGGTTCCATCTGCAGAAAAGTCATGGCGACGGTGTTCTGGGATTCTCATTGTGTGGTGCTCGTAGAGTAGAGAATCACCACCGGGGAGTATTGCGCTTCACCACTGGACCAGCTGAAGGATGCTATTCAGTAAAACGTCCACACCTTGCGAAAAAGAAAGTTCTCTTTCCTCAGGTTTGAGAACCTGAAGAAATGACTGGATGGACGAAGATTTACATCAAATGATGAGGTTGAAGCTGAGACAGACGCTTATTTTTCACAGTTGCACAAATTTTATTTTAATGTGGATATTAAGTAGTTGGAAAGTCCTTAGACTTTTATATTGATTTATAAGGTAACAATGTGAAAAAATAAATAAAAATTTCTCTGAAATCTTTTCTTTTCTTTTCTTTCTTCCCCCCCCCCCCTTGGTCAGGCAATTTCCATGTATACAAAGAGTTCTAACAGAAAATAACAAAATATTCAGGCAACACTGGAAAACCACAGATTAGAAAGGTAAGTGTTTAGGCATTTCTTTAAATGGTTCTAAATGATTATTTTTTATTTTGGTTTTAACTTTCATAAGGAGTTGTAAAAAGGTTTTATTGCTCTAATTTAGTATGAGAAATTCTACAATGAAAAAAGTATGTAATTCACATTCGGCAAATACCGCCACGGGTAGCCAAGGTCGTTAAGGCGCGGACTCGTTAGTGGGAGGTCCGAGGCTTGATTCTCACCAGGACCGTCCTATCTCATTGAGATTTTTTGCAGGTTTTCCTCAGTCCTCATACATGGCAAATGTCGGGGAGGTATCATAAACTTAGGCCTGGATCGCTTCCTTCCTTTAAAAAGAAAATCTCTCCCAATATATCATTTCATTTCATGTCTCATCCATGTCATCGCCAGTGATGCCTCAGTAGTAAAAACGGGAGTTAAACACTATTTAAAAAATCGGCAAATATTTGGTCTGCATAGTTATGTATTACTTTTTATGTTACCTAGGAGACAATTGTCTGACTATTATTATACTATTATACTATTATATTATATTATATATTATATATAATATATTATATATAATATATAATATTATATATATTATATATATTATATGCTATTATATTATACTATATTGAATAGTGTTGAAGGCAGTGGACATTCATGATATATGAGATGAAATGATAAATTGGGAAAGGATTTTTTTAAAGGAAGGAAGCGTTGCAGGCCTAAGTTTTAGGGTACCTCCACGGCATTTTTCATTTATGAACACTGAGGAAAACGTGAAAAAAAAAAAACTCAGTTAGGGAGAAGGGTCCTGGTGGGAATCGCACCGCAGACATCCCGCTCACGATTACGCGCCTTAACGACCTGGGCCACCCGTGATACTGATCAGAAGCGAGCGTGTGTGCGTTTTCTAATGCCTGTTCTCGTATTGACTACATTAAGCTGAATGATGAAGGTGAATATAGGGATGAGATGATGATGGAGCAACGGTGGAATGAATGAGTACTCGAAGAAAAACTGCCCTAGCGCTGTTTCTTTATCAGTCCAGCAGTCTACCACCCCGCCTACTGCCGTCCTTGACTTCAGATAGAGCAGAATTTCTGTATCATTTCCCATCTGAGAGTGAAAGTGAGTGTAAGATGTAAAATGTAAAGGTTAACTGACTGTTTAATATGACTTGCATTATCTTAGTCATATTTTTATTTCAACATAATGTCTTACAAAGTAATTCTGAGGGAAAATATACGCAGATCGTATGCCAAAGATCAGCAACGCGCTTTCTTTTTCATTGTTACGAAAAGAGGTCGCTAATTTCGCGCTGTTGTCTATGTAATTGTAGTCTTTTTCTCTTCAGAGTAGTGCAAGAAGAAGGTGAGGGGGAACATGGGCTCGGAGGAGCAGAGCAAACAAATTGCTTTCTAAATAATCAATCCGAAAGAGCGGGAGTCCTAAAAACGATAGGCTTGGTTTTAAAATCGCAGTCAGTGGACTGGTTGGTCCTTGTGATGGGCCGTCCCTATCGGGCAATCAACCCACCCGCCCGCCTTTCTTTCCTTCTATGTGACCAGACATCAGTCTCATCATGAAGCAGGTACCTGAATTACCCACCTTTTCCTCTCTGGAAGCTTTCCTCTGTCTCTTTTCTCCTCTCGTGTAAAAGTGATCCCATTATTTTCAGTTTGAATAATTCAGGGAATGGAGATAGACAAGTAGGGACTAGGTAGAGCTTTTTGTGTGCTGTCGCATTGTACGATTACATTGCTTCTATGGATCCAGTAGCACGAACCATACGCCCTCTTGGGGCTATCACAGGACAAGTCCTTCCCAGTGGCGTATCTCTTCTTATTCCGACTTACTTCTTGTTATTTCCGATGAAAGATAGGGTAAGTAATATTTTTTTTCAGCATAAAACACTTTTGCAGATATTTTTATATCTTCTAAACTTAAATGTGTCTCTTGATTGCACTAGTCAACATATTTTTTTCACAAGAAAACCGAATACTGACTCTAGTGAGGTTTATTATCCTGAATTTTAATATGTAATCATTTTTTTTGGTAACGTCATTTTTGTATAATATACTTCTGTGTACAGGACTTTCTTGATTATAATTTTTATAAAATATAGAAGAGGCAATTTTTTTCAGAATAAATTGGCAGCTCTGCAGTTTGATTCATGATGTTGAAACCTGTTGTATTTCTGTGCAGGCTTATTCGTGTTCAAATGTGTTCTAACACGTTTAAATATTGTGTTGTGGACTGGCAGACAGCCAGTAGCCTCTGGCCAGTATAGAAATTGCAGTGAGCCTGTCAACATATTTAGTTCTTTCTGCTTGCTATTGTTTTTATTTTTGTGTTTTAATAGTGTTACAAACGTTTCAATATGCCAAGAAAATGTTTAAATCATCCAAACCATTCCTGCTACGTGTGTCGTTTGTTCATTGTTGATTTGGTTTATTTATAGACGCTCTTTAACATCTCAGGTCATCAGCGTCCCATTCAATTCAGGGCGTGAAATGCCGATAAATTTTGTTCAAAGACCTCTACTTTCAGGCTTGAGGTTCTTTTACGTAGATAGGTCCATATTTTCAATATAGTTACCCTTTATTGCAATACCCTTCTCACATCTTTGAATTAACATTTCCATCCCCTTCCCCAAATAGTCAGAAGTTTTATCTGCAAAATGGGCATAAACAGCATCCATCACTTCTTCGTCACACTAATTTCCTTCCTCGAAGATCCTTCTTGAGAGAAGAGCAAATAGTCACTGGGAGCTAGATCTGGGCTGCAGGGTGAATGGTCAATCTTCTTGACTTCATTTTAATGTATTACATATGTTTTTAATCTTCATTGCGGTTTCGAAATCAGACCATAGTGAAATCAGTGTTACAGAAATATATTTTTCCAAAATTATTCTGCATAAATAACCAGTTAATCAGGCTAATTGTCCAAATGTCTAATATCCATTAAATCTATTTGATAATTCTTTGGACATAGAGAAATCCAGCGATGCGATAAAAGTTGAGAACATATAAAGGTAAATAATGTACTAGAGCCATCCTATTACCATATCTCGTAATAATAATAATAATAATAATAATAATAATAATAATAATAATAATAGAATGTTGTGTTTTTATGAGTGCAGGTGGCTGCATTAAGTTTAATTAATGTATGGGTTATCTCATTTGAAGCCCTCTACATTACAGACAAATAGCCATACAGAACTGGTTTGGTGCTTGTTTGCTAGCTTATTTAATTACTTTCATCTTAACTTTCTGCAGAAGTCTAACTTAATATATATATATATATATATATATATATATATATATATATATATATATATATATAGAATCGGCTTCTAATATACAGTCACAAAAATGCTGGGAATCTTTTTAAATGGTTTTTGGCAGCTTCTATAATGAAGAATTCAACTTCACCTACAGTTTTGCCTTTCCATTTCTTAAGAGATAGTCAATATTGTACATAATATAGAAATGATAGAAATATCTGTAGTTTAATAGAAGAATGAAGTCTTACAAATAGAATGTTACAAATAATAATAATAATAATAATAATAATAATAACAACAACCCTAACCAATGTTATATTCTGGCGTAGAATGCCGCAAATATTTAAATATTGGTACATTAACGAGAATATGATACAATTTAGCGAGCACGCTCTATCAAATATCTGACTATGCTATTTTCTTTCATTAATGTTCCCTCGTCGACATAACCTAGTAACGCCTGTACCGACGTTAGACCAGGATATGGCCATGGAAAGGTAGGTTGCCCAATATGATGGTAAAAAGAAGACATTTACAAAACTAATATTTAAATGTCCTGATAAGTGAGGGTACTAAAGAAGGGTAAAAGAATGGAAAAACAGCAGGTATTTGCCTTCCAGAATCCTCTGACTTGTATTTAAACAACAGCTGGCTTACCTCTTTGCTTTTTATATTTCAATTGCCTTGGGACATTAGGAAACAGAGATTCAAACTAAACGCTGGTAGTATTTAAGAAGATGTGACAAAAATGAATAAGAATTATGCATTTGTACTCCACACTCAGTGGTATTGGAGCTCTGCGCCTTCAACACTAGTGTTCTCTGTCCTTAATGTATGAAACGTATGAATAAAATACCGATTGATCATAGTTCAACAGGATGACGTATTATGTACGTATTGTATAGTAGGAAAGTGGCTGCAGTAAAAATAACTGTAATTATAATAAGATGTTTATTTCAAAATAAGCATGCTTACTACGCATATCGAGGTCTCTAGTATAGAGAAAAAAATGTATTAATTCAGTATGAAGACAAGACTCAGTGTTTTCAAAATTTTAGTTTATGCCTTACAGTTATTACTTACAGTCTTTGTTCCGATTATATACATATAAAAATTAACGAGTATAAAATTGATGTGCAGAACTGTTTTACCTTTCTACTTAGTTTGTAGTCCTTCGGCATGAAACGAGCTATTTCCTGATACCTGTTTCCCTAGTAACTAAAAAGTCGTTCTTTGATTTATGAGAATGGATAAAACTTGCTACATTACGCTTGGAAAACAAAAGGCACAGAATCAGTTTTTTAATGTAGGACTGCTCATTTTAGAGATTGCTAATGGCCTTTGTGCACTAAGCACAAAAAGCTCATATTACTAGCAATGTTACAAATGTTTTGTATTTTTTCATTATGTATATGTGAACATAATGCTCACAATTGCAAAATATGAGTAGTTTAAACGTGTGATGGTTATAATTAGTTAGTTATTCCTTTTCATGTCTTCGAAAAAAAGCAGAATCTGCTAACAAGAAAAACGAGCGCAATAACTAATATATAAATAATGTACATTTTCCCTCATTCTGATTACATGAAAATAATTAGGAGTGCTATTTTAATTAAGTACAATTTTCAAAAGAATAGTTACAATAGTTACGTACGTGATCGACTTGCATGAAGAATTTTGTGGAACCCTATTTTGAACGACTTAAAAATCAGTACATTGATTGTATTGTAGATATTAAAATCATTTAAATAAAATGAAAATTTTATTTAAATACTGTTTAAGATGTGTTGTTGCATTAAAGTATCAAAACTTTGATTAATGTTTTTTCTATATTTGTTGTCAATCTTATTTATATAATTTTCACTGCATTTTAAAAATGGTTTATATTATTTCGTATTACACCTTATAATTAAAATAACAATAATGACGAAATTTTCTTAGTCAAACAGGTTATCGTTAAATTTAATTTTCATAATAAATTAACGTTTATATTTGCATTATGATAAGAAGTGTTATTAGTGCGAGAAAAAAGTGATAAACAAACGAATGAAATATACCCAAAGTTAGCTCATACAGATGAAAATGTAAACGTGCTAAATTGTATTGCAAGCAATGTTTTAAGGTGAAAACACATTCTGATCATAACCATACAAGAACACCGTATACGCTCTCAGCAACTAGCAAACAATTTCTGTTCTGTTCATAGTCTCCAGAAATATCAGTCAGAGAAAAATATGCATGCTTCAGATGAACATGAGTTGTAATGCCAACTCACTTGCCGGCAAGGTATTGGAGTTCGGCACACGGGCTATAGATAGCAGTAATGTAGTCTATTAGTAACGCGCGCCGAGACTCAGCGGCAACAATACACTGATAGTGATATGGTGTAACGGCGGGATGTGTGGCAGGGAAAACCGGAATACCCGAAGAAAATCTGCCAAGGCGCCACTCCGTCAGTCACAAATCCCACATATGGCCGCTGGGATCGAACCCAGGCAGCATCAGTGAGAGGCAAGCAATTTAACCACTCGAAAGTAAAAGGCAAAAGTTCAATGCTAAAATAAAACATTCGTAACTTTATGTCTTCTCAAAGGAATTTGTCACGAATAATACGTATATATATATATTTGTTAAACTGTTTTCTTCTTCTTTTTTATTTTTACTCTACTATAAGGAAATCAATTCGCTTAGATCCTGAAATAGTATAGTGGCCTAAATAATATTTCATACATATAGACTTGCAAATCCATAATAGGAGCAAAAACGTTCTAAATAGGAATTCACATTATATGTGTACATTGTAAAGTTTAAACTATCTCAAATTAAAATGTGTGGAAAATATTACATTATTTTTTAAAAAATATGAGCACTGTTTAGGAAATTCAAATTGAAGCAAAATAGAAATAACTCTTATATCCATTATGCAAGAACCAAATGCCGTTTTTCGAATTAATGGTTTTTCAATTATTATATGAAAAGTACTGTTTGTGCGTCAATTTTAAAAAAAATAACTAGTTAATATTAAAAAACTCATTTTTGGCTTTCTCAATACTTTTAAGAATATTTGACAGGCAATATTTGAAAAGAAAGAATCTACCCAAAGCTGTAAGGGCACAGAATTTTTTACAACGCCTCCTCTGTCCATTCGAACTTGTGGAATGCTCTCCCTGCCTAGCGAGAGTGTAACCAATTTCTGAGATTGGGATGCCTAGAAAGCGCAATTGTGTTATCCCAAGAATTGAAGCCGGGTGGATGATCGATGATAATTCGGCCAATAGCTCGGGGAAATCTGTGGTTAAGCTTCTTGGACATTAACCTTATGATCCGAGGTGAACTGTCTGAAAACTGACTCAATCGGGAATCGAACCCGGACCCACCTAGTAGGAAATAAATAGCGGTGGCCAAATATAAATTTAGTGAGCTTAAAACCCTTTGGCTACAATAATCAATGAAGGTACAAAGTAATGGGATATTACGAGGTCATATTTACAAAATGTCTAATTCATGATTATTTCACGCTGAGCACTGGTTTGGAGATTAGAGACGCTTAAAGCTACCTAGCATTTGTCACTTATTCAGGAAAAATTGAAATATTTTCTACCTTAGTCAACTTATGTGATTAAAAAACTCTCTTGTTCCTAAGACCCGCAAAACTACAGCTTTCAAGTAAAATGAGAGTGTGATTGACAGTGGAAATCGAATTACCAGACGTTGACCGTAAAACACGAAAATGTTAAAGGCGTAAAATAAGATAAGCCCCCTATAAAACGAATATCTAAAAATTGCTGACAATCTGTCCATTTGCGGCAGATTAAGTACGTGCCGAGTTTAGTTGGAAATCGTGTAATCATTGACCTGTAGTGGTCGTAGAGGTGATATGGTTTTTTATTTGGTCTTTAACACTCAAGCATCAGCGTCCCATTCAATTCACGGCGTGAAACGACCGACAAATTTTGCTCAGACACCTCCTCTTTCAGCCTTGAGGTTCTTTTACGTGCCGTAAATCTAGTACACGGGACTCACATTTTTTCTTTCCTTCTGATGGAAGCCATATTTAGGATTTTTATGCCTGAAAAAAATCCATCGACTCTGGCGGAGGTTAAACCCGCGATTTCGGGGCTACGAGGCAAGTATGGTTACCACTAAATCACCAGGACCGACAAGTGGTGATGGCGTGATGGTGTTTTTTTAATACATTTTAATACCCTATTTGATTACCGGCGCCATACATAGTAG